>MU683663.1:15320-59477 GCA_026770625.1 Nicotiana glauca
GAAGTTCATCCCCCAATAGGTTCCATCAAAACCTTAGACAAAGGATTTAGCTACTCATAACTATGGGTAAGCAAACTAAAACAATATTCATCATAAAACTTGCAAGAAAATCAAAGAAAAGAAGAAAGATGTTTTTGGTGATCTCTCACAATTGTTTTCCTTGCAAAAATACTCTCCAATACAATGCATGCCTCCTTTGGGCGAAGTCTAGTGTTTAACATAGGGTTTTGGGCTAAAAATCCCGTGTTTTGCACTTTAGTCCCTGAACTTTTCTGCCCCTGCCGCGGTTCTGCCACGGTCGCGGTCAAACCGCGGCCAAACACGCTCTCTAAATCTTCAGTTGTCCGCGGCCATCTTCTACAGCAGTGGAACCGCGACAGTCGTCCTTCAGTTCTGATTTTATCTGTTTCGCGTGGTTTACTTGGCGGAATTTTACGATCGGCCTCTTTTTCTCCATATTTGATCCCAAAAATACTTCATAGCATTCTATGGTCACATATAACCTGCAAAGCAGGGAAAGCACTAATAAGAGTATTTTGTTATCATTTATATCATCAAAGCTATACAAGAAGGTGGTTGTTTAGGGCCTAATTATAGTTAAATTCACCTATTATCAGCCACCCGCTCTAACTTGTTCCCGAATATAACTCACTCCATAGATCTTATAACACACGAATACTCTCTCAGCGAGGCACCTGGCGAAAATCACTTTCTCTGAAGCTTGTATTCATACAAGGCATAAATCCTTAACCTTTTTCCAAGTCCGGACATGAGCCAATAAAGCCAACTATCGCATGCCTCCAATAATTCATTTGCTCGAATTACCACTTATGGTCTTTTCTCATAGCTGAAATAATCCATCAATATGCTAATAACCAGAAATCACGCAAGTAGTTAATCATACAGTACAATTGCAAGCGGTGGGACTCTCCCACTTAGCTTGAAGCCATCATTTCACCATTCTTGAGTTCGCCGGACCTTTTTACCTCTTATTGACCTAACCTCACGCCATAAGTTATCAAAATTTCTCGGAATCTTCCTGTACATCCCCATATTTCATATTCTGAGACATCGTCCACATTCCCATGACCGATCTCTTCGTTTAACAACCAATATAATTCCTTACAGAAGCTTCGCCAACCACGCGACCGCTAACCTGCTCACGGGGAATAACCCACCTAGGGGAATCACCTCCCGACATCTTCCCACGCCGCTGCACAGGGTACATTCACTGTGATACCAATAGCCCATCCTAGGTCCGAGCTCACCTTCCAGTTGCACAAGTCCATTCACTCTTCGCGAACATCAATTAAATGTGCGGCAACATCCTTCCAATTCAGGGTTATGCTTCACCCTCCTCCATTTCAAGCAGCTCCTTTCCGCCATATCAATCTTCTGCTGTATAATAGCATATACTTCACATGATACCCGCAGGCTTCAATCACCAATCATTAAAAATCCCCAATTCAATCCAAACACTCCTTAGGGCGTGCAGTCTTCCTATTCCCAAGCCCATATGCAACACCCGCCACTCTGCCACTTTGGCGGAACTCACCTCCTTAATCGGTCACTATACCTTGTCTCTCATACTTGGCCTTCTAGAAATTTTAAACACCACCTAACACTTCCCACATGTCCTTCCTCATACGTTGCTGCTCAATTGTTGCCTTAAATGAAATCTATCTTCGTGGCACTTGAATCCACCATTGCTGCTAACTTTAAACCTTTCCAAAGGTCATCTTTCTCGAACCATCAACATTTGAAATACCGATTCAATCCTAAACCACGCACCATGAGATATCTGACAGACGTACCTCTAATATTATTTCACCATATCCTGCCATAAAGTGAATTGCAGCAGATTATAACACCAACAACTTAGTATGTTCAATTAGGACCACGACACCCTCTCATAAAAGAAAGCTCAACCACGCTTGCAAATACCAAGCCTCATTACTTCCACCAGCCCACACCTGGCCATCCTCAGTCCGACTGTCTTTTCCCCTGTCGGGAATAAAATACTGAATCAATTGATTACATACTGAGGAAACCTCCCTTCGATTCATTCACTGCCCGACACGTGGGCAAACACCCTACCATCACGAAAACACTACAGAATAATCGCTCATAAGTATTATGGCAACCTGTGCCTAGCCTTAAGGCTCTAAGAAGTTCTGTTACTAAGCTGAAAAAATAGAATATCCCTCCAAAATGCGACTATAATAGTCCAACCAACTATATCGGGAAAATCATCCCGCACCACAATTGTAGTGCCATTTCAATTCTTCAAATTTTCGATTTTGTGACAAGCGGTCGCATAAGATTGAGTGGGAAGGAATCAAAGGCATAAGCCTTAAAGGAATCGAATCGCACGAAAGGGAAATCAAAAAGGGAAGTACTCCTAATAGTCCTGCAGCCTCCCGAGGATAAGTACAGACGTCTCCGTACCGATCCGCGAGACTCTACTAGACATGCTTATGACTCGTGAGACCGACGGGAACCCAGTGCTCTAATACCATGTTGTCATGACCCAAAATCCATTAAGGGTCGTGGTGGCGCCGGACACCTCTATAAGGCCAGCCAACTAGATTATCGATTAATTCCTCTTTTAATACTTTTGAAAACCTAAGGTTTTCCTTCCATTTTCATAAATAAAAGTTCACTACTTGAATTCAAATTTTAAATAATAAGAATTAGTTCAAATCCATTGAAACCCATCCCAGAAATCCGGTGTCACAAGTACATGAGAAACTACTGATATGAGAAATAAAATAAAACATTCGTCCGAAATACAGTGGACGTAAAGTAATTACAGTACACTAGAAGGGACTACCCTAGCTGCGGTCGCCTAGAATGATGCAGGTCACCTGGTCCTAGCGTCATCCATGCTGCTACGCCCAATAGGCTGCTAGAGGTATATATACCTGTGCAACAAAATGCACAGAAGTGTAGTATGAGTACGTAATCAACGTGTACTCAGTGAGTATCCCGCCTAATCCCGAAGGGGTAGAGACGAGATGGCCAACTCCGACACTCACTAGAGGTCAATTAGCAATATTCTATAAGTGCGAGGATAATCATGGATTTGTATAGAATTTCTGATTGTGAAGCCAGAAAAACAGGTAAACACCTTCAACAATAAATCAAGGGCTTCTAAAGTCTGTTCTTTATTATCTTATCAGTTTATATCAAGCCACGTAGGGCCAATTCCACATTTACAATTTTTAAGTAACAGATAAACATGCGCAAACCATGCCGAGGTCGACGGCCCGCTCCAGCAGGAATATAAATTGTGCACTGCTGAGGGTCGAGCGGCACGAACCATAGATGCATCTATTCTCGCCGAGGCATTCGGCCCGTTCCATAAATAAACACATATCCTGCTCGCGTATCATCCATGTGACGCAGGCACACATAAAATACATGCTCAATCAGTCAAATAAGAACTTACCGGGAGATATTTATTCAAATAAAACCAATTCTCCTTTAACAATTTATGAAATGAAGTTTAATCCTTTTAGAAATTTACTTACTAATTCGATGTGAGTTAAGCAATTCAAGCTACCAATGGGTTCACAATTAATCCACATACAACGTGCTTTTGGGTCCTAACTACCCGGACAATAGCATAATAGTAGCTACGCACGGAATCTCGTCACCTCGTGTGTACGTAGCCCCCACAAATAGGAGCACATAATCAATTACTTCACCTATGGGGTAAATTCCCCCTCACAAGATTAGAAAGGAGACTCACCTCACTCCGAAGACTCAAAATCGGCATTCTACATTCTTCCGAAGATTTGCACCAACGCACAATGCTCCAAAACTAGCCAAAAATCATACAAATCCATTAATATATACTCAATTATACTTTACAACTCAATTTATAACAATTCCTAACCCCGAACGAAAAGTTAACAAAAATGCCCTCGGGCCCACGTGCCCGGAATCCGAAATTTCTCAAAGACAAAGGTTACCCATGACCTTAGGAACTCAAATATATGATTTTCTCCTAATTCCATACTCAAAATCGTGGTCAAATTCGAAGAAATGTAAATTCCTAGGTTTTCCACCAAAACCCCAAATTTCTATAATTTCCTTGCCTAAATCCATGTATAAACCTTGTATTTAACTCAAAGCTAGCATAAATTACTTACCTCATGACAAGTGATGAAAATGGAATCTCCAAGCTACTCCCCACCGACTCCAATGGAAGAAAAATGGGGTTTAAATGAACTCAACCCCGAACTTAAAACAACTCACTGCCCCAGCTGCTTCCACTTCTGTAGATGTCGCTTCTGCGGCCCTAGGCAAAAGGAAGCTGACCGCTTCTGCGGTCCGTGGGCTGCTTAAGCGGAACCACTTCTGCGGTCCCTTGGCCGCTTCTGTGATTTCCTTGGACCCGCCCTCCTTCCGCTTCTGCGAGTGTTTAACTGCATATGCGGTCCAAGAACCACAGATGCAGTTATGACATAAGCAGCAAATCTCCAGCCTTCCCAAATTCCACTTTCGATCCGTTTACCACCGGGAATCTACCCAGGGCCCTCGGGACGCCAACCAATCCCATAACATATTACGGACCTGCTCAAAGCCTCAAATCACATCAAACAACGCTAAAACCATGAATCGATCTCCAATCCAAGCTTTATGAACTTTGAACTTTCCAACTTTTACTTCCGATGTTTAAACCTATCAAATCATATCTGATTGACCTCAACTTTTGCACACAAGTCATATTTGACATTATGGACCTACTCCAACTTTCGCAATCGGATTCCGACACCGATATCAAAAAGTCAACCTCCAGTCAAACTTCTCAAAAACCTTCAAATTCTAACTTTAGCCAAATTGCTCCAAAAGGAACTACAGACCTCCGAAATCACTTCCGATCGCGCTCCTAACTCCAGAATCACCATACGGAGCTAGTCCCAGACTCGGAATCCCAAATGGACATCGATAACATTGAAATGCACTTCATGCCAAACTTAAGAAATTCCTTCTAAAATGCTAACTTCCACAATAGGCGCCAAAACGCTCCCGGGTTATCCAAAACCCAATCTGGGCATACGCCCAAGTCCGAAACCATCATACGAACCAGCTGGAACCTTCAGATCCTGATTTCGAGGTCGTTTACTCAAAATTCCAATCTTAGTTCATTCTTTCAACTTTAAGCTTTTCAAATGAGAATTTTCATTTAAATTTAACTCCGATCATCCTGAATTTAAATTCCATCCATGCGAACAAGTCACAGTACCTGAAATGAAGCTGCTCATGGCCTCAGACTGCTGAACGACGAGCTAGGGTTCAAAATGACCAGTTGGGTCGTTACATGTAGTATTAGCACAACCGACACCATGTGCTGGTAAGTGTCTAGCCTAACCCCGGCGAAGCAGTGACGAGGCTAAATGGGACTACCATATAAACCTGTGTCGTTATATATATATATATATGCAGCGAAATTGAAATTCAAGACAAGTAAACAATATAGGAGGGGAAGCGTGCTGTGGGAAGATAACAGTTTCAAGTAAAAGTTACCTAGTAACGAAGGAAATGCACAACTCATACAATAATAAGGAACAGAGATCAACAAGTGCACGACATCACCCTTTGTGCTTTTACTCTCATCCTCACCAAGCAATAGTATAACAAAACGTGCACGGCATCACCCTTTGTGCTTTTACTCTTATTCCTCACATATAATCAATAGAATCGGCACGGAATGGCACATCGTGCGGCACGGCATCACCCTTCATGCTTTACTCTCTTTTCCTCACGATAGGAAAACAGTGCACAATATCACTCTTCGCGCTTCATACTCTTCCCTCACAAGAAATAAACAATGCACGACATCACCCTTCGTGCTTTAACACTCTTTCTCACCCAATCAACAATCACAAACAAGGGCAAGGTAATAATAAAACGATAATGGAAATCCCGCAAGGGAACACAAATAAACAATTAAAAACCCGACAAGGGTACAACATCAATAATCTCAACATCCCGGTAAGGAAAAATATTCAATAACCAACAACGTCCCGGCAAGGTAATAGATCATTAACTCTTTCTCTTTCTTTCACTTTCATCTCATAGTTCACATTACCACTCGAGCCAATGCTCCAAAGATTTACTTATCTCATATACCTTCGCAATTTGTAATTCAACTCGAGCCAACGCTCCACGAAGTTTAATGATCACAATTCCTTTCACAAGCTCTTTACAACATATAGAAGTCATCAATTAAGCGTGGAAGGTATAACAAAATCCAAACTATTCGCAAAATAAGGATTCACGGTCATGCTAGACACCAATGTATAGATACTCGTCACCATGCATATACATCGTACTCGACAATTAGCAAGCAGCAAATAAGACTCAACTCCTATTCCCTCAAACTAAGGTTAGACCAAACACTTACCTCGATGCTTTGAACTGAAATATGTAATTTGTTTTGAAATCGGACCTTAAATTGAGGTCCAAATCCCCCATTTTTAGAAAACCTAGGTTCTGCCCAAAATTTCCAATTTCACCCATGAAAATCAGTTCTAAGTTGAAAACATGTTAAACGATATTAACGATTGAAAGAATTGAGTAAAAATCGACTTACAAATGATTTAGAATGAAACTTGTTCTTGAAAAATCGCCTAATGAGTTTGGGTTTTGAAAGAATGGTGAAAAGTGGTGAAAATTCGACTAAGTATAAAATTTGCTGGGTCTCAGATATGGGAATTGTGAACTGGGGTTCGCAATTGCAAACCCCGACCATTTGTGGGAATTGCGAAGCTGGGTTCGCATTTGCAAACACTTCCCATTTTGCCAGTTCTCGCATTTGCAAAGGGAAAGTCGCATTTGCGACTACCTTACTTTTGCATTTGCGAGTACAAAGATCACATTTGAGATCCGTGCCAAAATCCCATAATTCGCAATTGCGATGCAAAGCTCGCATTTGCAAGCTCGCAATTGCGAGATGATCTTCGCAAATGCGAAGACCACAGAGCTGAGCATACCAGATTTTTACAAAGTTCAAAAACGCAATCCATGGCCTATCCAAAATTCACCCGAGCCCTCGGGGCTCCAAACCAAATTTGCACACAACCTCAAAAATCTCCTATGGACTTATCCGTGTGATCAAATCGCCAAAATAACATCATATATATCGAATCAAGCCTCAAAACTCATGATTTCTTCCAAATTTTCATAAAACATCAAATTTCCATTTTAAGTCCGAAACACGTCAAACGACGTCCGTTTTCAACCAAACTTTACAGAAAGTGCGTAAATCATATATAAGACTTGTACCGGGTGCCGAAACCAAAATACGAGCTCGATAACATATTCTTTTAATCAAATTTCTTTTCCAATTTCCTTAATTATTTTCAGAAAATAATTTCACACAAAAATTTATTTCTCAGGCTTGGGACCTCGAAATTCAATTTTGGACATATGTCCAAGTCCCATATTTTCCTATGGATACTCCGGGACCGTCAAATCACGGGTCCGGGTCCGTTTATCCAAAATGTTGACCAAAGTCAAATCTATTCAATTTAATATCAAAATTTAGCATTTTTCTCATAGAATTCAAATTTAAGCTTTTCGGCTACACTCCCGGACTGTGCACGCAAATCGAGGAAGCCTTAAATGAGATTTTCAAGGCCTCAGAAGCACATAATAAGTAAGGAAACAAGTGATGACTCTTTGGGTCGTCACAATAACCTGGTATTACTTTTCGGCAGATTTATTAGCTAAAGTTTGTTTTATTTCTTGTATACAAGTTAAGCTATGTAATAGTGTGTAATAATGTATTTCCTACTATAGCTATAGCAGTCTAGCTATGCAATAGTGTGTTTCCTAATATATTACAAGTTTAAGACATGTGTTTCTTCCGGTTACAAAAATGAGCTGGCTAGTACTTGATTTGTAATAACTTTATATTAGATGAAAGTTAAAATGAAAGAAATTCACAGTATATGGTTCTAAGTAGTTCTGCATGTATATATCTAAAACAGCAGTAGGCCACTTACCACTATTTAATTTGCCAGCATCATATGTTAAAGGAGGGTTTGACAAATATATCTAACTAGTGGCTTTAGTTCCCATTGTTTAGTTATAAGTTCAAGCACGTAAATGATTACTTCAGCAGTATGCTATAAACTAAGAGTAGTAAATTTCTTTTACTTGACAATCATCCAGTAAGACACATTTCAAATATGCAATCTGTATTAACGTGATGTAGGTAGATGGCTCTTGTTTATCTCTGTAGTGTCCACATCCTCCAAACTATTTTTAGCATATGTACTTTCTATATTAGACTAACACATCAAATTCTCCTCTGCTTAGCTTCAAATATGTTCTGATGTTCTACATTATTTGTTTGGTTTGATTGCTCAATCAGAGTGTGACAACTTAACTTGTCATGACTCCGGAATAGAATTGGGATTGAGTTGTTTTCTTATCATTGAGTTTTTAGTTTCTTTGGTTCCAAAAACTAGATCTCTCTAAGCTCTCAATGAATCCATGATATGATTACATAATAGAATGCATATATTAGACTTCTGCAATATAGTATATGTATTATTTTGGAAATTTTCTAACTTTTGAAGCACAAAAGACCAGGATTTGTAAATATGTTTATAATATTCTCCTACTCCTTTTTTGCTGTCATTTTGTTTTTATCGTGGTTATGTAATCTAACAACTAGTTGGCATGAAATTTTGACTCTCAGATTCATATGTATTTCTCTGCCTGCAATTCAACTGACTTAAAATTTGTGTTCTATTATATCTTTTATCCAGGGAAAGAAGAGAATATAATTAGTCTTGCTTGTGAAACATGTGAAGGGTCCAAGGAATGAAGAGAAATGATACAATTGTCATTGAACTTGATGATAATAGATGTGATGAGCAAAGATTAGGATCGACAAGGTTGTACATCCAAATTTGAGCATTTGACATTGGAGATGTTCAAAATATTTGGCATGTAGAAGAACTCGTTATGATCAAGAGTTGGAAAAAATTTAAAGTCTATTGTCTATTATATTATAATTATTTGATAAGATACAATATGAGACCAGCAATTGTATTCAAATAATTTACATTTTTTGTTATGTAGTTGACTCTATTGAAATTATGAATTAGTACTTGTTTTGGATCTAATGAAATGTATTATACGTTTTATAATGATTATTTATTGTTATTATTATTGAAATTAAATAGAAACTATTGGCATTAAAAATGTAAAATTATTTTTTAATTTTAACTAACGATAAAAAATAGTCAACAATCACTTTTACCGGCAATATAGTGGCTGTTTATGACAATAACAAATGTCGCCAAATGTATTGCCTCGACATCTTTGAAAGACTTTTAGCAGCCTTTATAATTGCCGGCACCAATAGCCGCTAATACTCTGAGACCTTTAGCGGCAATAACTGGGGGTCGTTACCAACAGTCGGCGAAATGGCCCGTAAAGCCTTTGCCGATGCCGAATACAATGGCCAATATTTAATTGCTGGTAAAGCTGTTAGCGGCCATTTAAATGGCCGCTAAAAGCAATATTTATTGTTGCTAAAGACCTTTTTTGTTGTAGTGCTGTCGACGCCCCTTTTTTTTCAAAACCGGGTTCGGAATTGGGTATACGACATTCGGGAGGACAACTCTACTCCCTTGCAAGAATTGGGTTATTTTGAGTTTGAAGAGTCGCCATCTAATGATTAAGTGCATTGGGACACTAAGAGTTTTTTAGTTGGAAAACCAGAGTTCGGGTAAGGGCTAGAAATTATCTCGAGGGGAAGGTGTTAGGCACCCCTCAAGATCCACTAGTGTGGTTCCCGGCCATGTTACAATTGTGACTTTAAGTGCAAACAACAAGTAAACAAGCAAGAATTACAAATACGAAGGGGTTTTTATATAATAGTTGCAAATAATTTGAAATTAAAACGAAGTTAAAGAAGCTAAAATTTAAGAAGAAAGTAGTTTTAAAATTTAGAATAAACGAGTGAAGAGAGGGAAAAATCTCGCATAATTACTGGAAGTAATTGAAGTTAAAAAAGAAGTTAAAGAAGCTAAAATTTGAGAAAAGCAGTTTTTGAAATAAAAATAAACAGGTAAAGGGAAAGGGGTCCTATGTTTATAAATAATATGGATCACCCCACACAACACCCGGTAACCGTTTATACACGTGTTGTTATCGCGTGGTCGTCATATCCCTATCTACCCTTCCCACCCCATTAAGGTATTAAAGCGCATAATGTCTCGTTACTTATTCCATGCTAGTACCCGTCCCAATCCTATCAGCCCCGGAGGTATTTGGACTTCTAGTCCTAAAGATAGAGGGTTTGGGGCCTTTTGAGAGTTTTCAAAGGACAAAATACTAAGGCGTCAATCAAAACACATAATGCAAGTAAAGGGGAAAGCAAATAAGCAAGTAGGGCTCAAATAAGACTCCTAAAATCAGATAAAGCCATAGAGTTTAGCATGCCTTGCACGTACTGGTTTAGTCTTAAATTAAATTAAAGCGATAAGCGGACTGGTTCAACACATATTTTTGGACAGGAAGTCTGCATTAGGCTTACTCGAATGCAGTTGTCTAAGACTGATCCAGTTGATTAGTTAACCTTTTTTGTCTATGTGTTGGATAAAACTACTGATTTTTAAAACACAAGCTGATTTTAAAGGAAAATTATAGAGTAAAAAAAAGTTTCAGAAAAGGGTTACTGGATTGTTACAAACGTTGTTTAACAACTAAAAACGAGTTTCATGAGGCAGACTGGTTAGAAAAAGGAGTTGTCAATTTTTAACAAAAGAACTGAGTTGTAGACTGATTGAGAGAGATTTGTCAGATAATTATAAAGAAATGACTTTAGGTAGATTGGAAAAATGTTTACCAGAGTTAGAAGAGAGTAAGTTTCAGAAAGAATATACTGATTTGATTGTGTGAAAAAGTTTTAAGAGTTCAGAAAGGGTGTAGGAAGTCCTTTGTTTTAGTAAAATCGATACTGTTTTAAACAAGTGATATAACTCTGGTTCGAAATCCCTATAGGCATGCTTTCTATACGCTATTGCTTCTTGATACCTTTTCAAACACTAATAGAAGCCTTATAAACAATGATATCTATATATGCTATTTTATTATTAAACCTAACGGTTTGCCTAATGACGTTATTATATGTAGAGATGCAAACCCCTATAGGCATGGTATCTATATGCATGGTTGCAGAATTCAGAAGTTAAATCCTATAGGCATGCTTTCTACGTGTGAAATTGCACAAATTAGAAATAAAATCCTATAGGCATGTTTTCTACCCTTTGTGTCACGACCCCAATCCCGATCGTGATGGCGTCCAACACATTGCTAGGCAAGCCCGACCAATTAATACTCACAACACAATCACAGATCCAATTACCAATTTATAGCATTTAAATTAACAGTTTAACAAGTCTATTAACCAAATAATTTAGATAGAGACAGTATGAAACACTGACATAACCAACACCTCCCAAAAACCTGGGGTCAGAGTCTAGAGCCTCTAAGATAACAGAGTAGCAAATTTTCATGTAATACAGAGTTCTAAAATGCGAAAAGATAAAAGGGAAAAGCTAGGAGTCGGGTCCTGCGGACGTCGGGCAGCTACCTCGACAACTCTTGAAAAACTCTGAAAGCAGCAAATAGCTCGACTATGCTCCCGGGACACCTGAATCTGCACACATGGTGCAGGGAGTAAAGTGAGTACTTCCAACTTAGTGGTAATAGACATATATAATGGCTGACAGTAAGAAATCCCGAAATATAACAATGCAAAGCTATGACCAATAATTCTACACATTTAACGGTGGGACAGTATCAGGTAATGACAGGTAACACAGATAGATATCGATGCATAAATGCAATGCAATGCACATGACCGCTGCGGCGCGCAGCCCGATCCATTTGGGTACCCGCGCTCACTGTGGGGGTTCAGACCCGGAGGGGCTCCTACAGCCCAAGCGCAATATAAATATTACACCGCTGCGGCGTGCAGCCCGATCTATCCTCAGTCCAGAACATGCATATGAGCCACTAGAGCGATGTCAAGTAATATTTCTCAGCTCCAAACGTCAAAAAAAAATGTAGTTTAAGTTTTAAAACCTTAGAAGTATGACTAGACATTTCAAAACAGTATTTAACTCAGGACTGAAATCATTTTAACATGCGAAGTATCATGGAAACAGTGACAATAATCCCTAAAGGATCCAATCAGTTGGCACGAGGCCCAATCACGACAATTAATCCATTTCTATAAGGATATCAACTAAGCTTCAATCAATTAGATAGTTATTTCATTAAGCGGGACGGAACAAGCCACAATCCCCAACAGTGGTCTACCCCACGCTCGTTATCCGGCGTGCAAGTTACCTCAATACAGCACTATGATGTGCTAATCCGGGGTTTCAAACTCTCAGGATATCATTTACAAGTATTACTCACCTCGAACCGGCAAAAACTCAAGCTCGCGACGCCTTTGACCCTCAATTCGGCCTCCACGCGCATCGAATCTAACCAAAATCAGAGCGAATACATCACACTATGCCAAGGGAACAATACCTAATCGAAAACAATCAAAATATAGCAAAAATCTCGAAATTAGCAAAACTCGAGCCCCATTCCCACTTGTCGAAAAATTATAAAACTCACATTATCGAATTCCTCGTCTCGCCACGAGTCCATACATACCAAGAACTCCCAAATCCGAGCTCAAATGACCTATCAAATCCCAATTTGAAATATTAAAACTCAAGCCCTAACTTTACCCCTTTTTAATGAATGTCAACCAATTTCCATGTTAACTCTACCATAAACTTGAATAATTAGGCCAAGGAACTTACCTCCATTCGATTCTCAGTCAAAACCCTCGAAAATTCTCGCCCAAAGCTCCCAAAATCGCTTAACAATAGAGGAAAAATGACATAAGCTCGCGGATGAAATAATCATATAAACCATTCTGCCAACAGCGATTTTTCGCTTCTGCGGTCCCGCTTTCGCTTATGCGGGACCGCTTCTGCGGCAAGATTTCCGCTTTTGCGGTCTTCATTAAACTTCCAAAAATCCGCTTCTGCGGTTCTACTTTCGCACCAGCGGTACCGCTTCTGTGGAACCTGCCTTCCATCTCCTCGCCACTTCTGCAATCACAGCTCCGCTTAAGCGGCTCCGCTTCTGTGGTCCAAGACCCGCAGAAGCAAAAATACCAAAAACAGCATGCCTTCAGCTGTATAAAATTCCAAAAACTCCCATTTAGCCATCCGAAATCATCCCGAGACCCCCGGGACCTCAACCAAAAGTACCAACATAACCCATAACATCATTCAAACTTGTTCCAATCATAAAAATACATCAAACAATGCTAAAACCATCAATTAACATCGGATTCAAGCCTAAGTTTCTTCAAAACTTCCAAAATGCGTATTCGATGAAAACCCCAACCAAACGATGTCCGAATGACCTGAAAATTTGCACACATATCCAAAATCACCCAACGAAGCTACAGCAACTCTCAGAATTCCATTCTGACCCTCGGATCAAAATCTCACCTATCAACCGGAATTCGCCAAAACTCTAACTTTGCCAATTCAAGCCTAATTCTACACCGGACCTCCAAAATCAATTCTGATCGCACTCCTAAGTCACAAATCATCCCTCGAAGCTAAAAAAATCACAGGAAATCACATCTGAGCCCTCTAACTCAATAGTCAACATCCGGTTGACTTTTCCAACGTAAGCTTTCCTTAAGGAGACTAAGTGCCTCATTTCTTATCAAAACCAATCCCAATCAACTCTTACACACACATACCGATAATGAAATATTAAGAAGAAATAAAGGGGAAAAATGGGACAGTAACACATGAGACGACGGGCTGGGTCGTCAAACTTTGTGCATAAAAGTAACCCCCTCCCCTTTTTCATTAAATTCCCACGAGTTTATACAAATTATTACATACCAGTAAAATAAGACTGAAATTAAAAGTACATCAGAAGCTATAAGCTACATTCGAGCAGCCTAATTCAAACTTAGTGTCTATTAATATGAGATTTAACCACTTTCGAGATCAAGATTTCCAAAGCCTTCGCTTATCTAGGGTGTTTCAGAGATCCAAGGAGTTTCAGGAACCCCAGGTAGTGCTTACACCCAAGATATTAATCAGAGTGAGTTATAGTGCAGTGTGGAAGAGCCAATCCTCAGGTGTCCAAGTTCAGAGGGAGCTCATAGATCCCAAGGCAAGGCTCACAAGAGGGGGGGGGGGGCAGAACTTAAGTTATAAGAATGAGTGCAGGTGCAATAGAGAGAGGGTTAGGGGATGCCAAGGCAGGATGGTGGTCATACCTAACCATAAGTTAGGCTGGCACACCCTAGACCAAGCCTGTTAAGCCAGCAAATAAGAGCACAGACCTATTAAAGGTCAGACTATGGTCTAGACAGTGATTAGGACACTGCCAGACCAAGGTCTTAAGCTCAGGATACATATAAAGAGGAAAGGGAATGGGAATTGAAATATTTTAGGACTCAGGGAGTCCATTCCATATGCATGAATAAAAATGTCAAGTGTTGTCATGTTTCTGAACCATAACTCAACATACAAAGGAATTGGGGGATAGGGACTCATGTAGGAGCATAGCAGAGAAACAAACCAACTTACAAAAATTTACATTAGGGAAGCAGTAAGCCAAAGAAAGAATGGACTAAAGAAATAAACACATAGGGGAGTGGCAGAAATTAAACAAAGGTAACATAACAGTTGCAAAAGAAGCAAGCAAAAAAAAGTAGGATACCTTCAAGCCAAACCACAATAAAAAAAACCTTTATGCTTGTGAATTCATAGAACTTGAATGCTTAAAAATCTAAGTGAATTTGAGAGTAAGAAGTAATGACTTGTTTGTTATGTTTGAACTCCTTTTGAAAGGGAAGAAGTATATGTATTTATAGTTTTTGAAAACGAGTAAAAAGTGAGGTAATAAGCCACAGGCATGGAAACAATCACTAATCAAATTCAATTACACAAGTAATTTCCCTTAATTAAGGGATCCCTTGTTAACGGGCAGTGATAGGTTAAAAATAAGGAAAGAAATCAATTTAAGAGGCAGATTGGTTATTGCCATAAAAGGGGTAGTAAAACAATACAGCAAGTGATTAAGTCCAAGTACAGGAACATACTTATTTTGAGAAAGGATTCAGTAAGGCAAAAATAAGGAAAGAAATCAATTAACCCTTAACATGCGAAGGAAATCAGAATTTCACAAGGAAAAGTTTTGAAAATCGGTCATGAGTTTGAAAATCAATCACAGAAGGGACTCAATATGTAAATGAAGTACACAAGTAATAGGCATGTGAAGCCAAGCTATGGCAAGAGGAAACAACATACAGTAATAGCACAGAATTAATAGACAGCAAGCATTAATAGCATGATAGTCACGTAGGTCAAATTTCATTGGCTTAGTAATAGAGAAAAAGATCAGAAGCATGCAAAAATCAAGTGAGAACGTTTCTGAAAACATAGTCAAGTCTGAAAAATAGCAAGAACTCAGAGTCAAAAGAATCACATAAAGAAAAGGGATGATGAAACAAAGGAATTTTAAATCAAGTCGGGCAATTTCAAACAGATGCATTGCACTAGCAACTTCAGGAACAAGCATAAACTCCAAAGAAATTAGGGTTTTCAACACTTAAAAGATGATAAAAAAATGAAACAAACAACAAATAGTTTCAGATTCTCAAACAAATCCCAAAAATTAAGGTTTTCAAAACCTAGAGATGATAAGCAAATGAATCGAACAAAATATTAGCAAACAGACTCAGAAACCCTAATTTGAAATCAGAAGATTTTTTAAAAGAAAATTTGGGGAAAATACTTGAAATGTTAAATACAGCACAGATCTAAACAGATAAACAAAAAAGAACCTCAAATAAGCTGGGGGTTTTGAGAACCCTAGAAATGAGAAAGGCTCGGAAGAAACAAGATCAGATCCGGAGTCGCTAAGGTCAAAATCAGGCTCAAGTGGCTAAGACGCGCCAGAGCAAGGACGGAGATGGCTGAAAACCTCGAATCGATAAAGGTCTGAGCGAAGACCCTTAAGGTCTGGCCTCGAACCTTCAGGCATCAGGCATGTGAGAGCAGTAGGAGGTGAGTATAGGTCGTCCATGGCTTGACCGGCCATGAATTCCGGTGAGTTTGGGGTTTAAAGCGGCAGAAAACGATTAGGGCTTTGAGAGAGTTCAAGAGCGTTTGATAGAAAAGGGGGCTAGAGGCGGCGTCTGAGGAGAAATAAGGTAGGGTAAGGGGTCGTTTGAAATTAAAAAAGGAAAGGGGGGACGGTGGCCATTGATCTAAATGATCAACGACCAATATTAAAAAGGTTGGGTTGGGTCGGTTAAATGGGTATTGGGTCGGGTAATTGGGTTTAAATTGGGGTGTTGGGCTGAAATTGAGGCTGGATTTTAAATAGCCAATTTTTTCCCTTTTATTTTATAAAAAAGGTAATAATGGTATAAAAATAAATTAAAAATACTGAATAAACAAATATTACATAAATATTAACTCAAAAATACTAGAACTAATTTTGTAATTATAAAATGCTATTAATCACAAAATAGGCTACAATTGCAATTATATGCAATTTAGCTTTAAAAATGCCAAATTGTAAAATATGCAAAAATTATCTTAATTATATTTTGGTGCAAATGTGAGAATAAAATGAATTATTCACCAAAAATAATAATTTTGGGAATAATTATTAGATTTTGTTGTATTAAAATAGGCAATAAATGGGTTTAAAAATCATTAAAAATGCAAAAACTCTTGGTTGTGCTAATATATGCACATATATGCTATTTTGGAAGTATTTTTGGTTTAAAATTACCTAGGAAAAAATTGGGTATCAATAACTGCCCCTCTTTACCCGGGAAGGATGAAAGAGTTGTCGACTAAAGATATGATGGCCAATTTTGACCGGAAACGGCGATTTGAAAAGAATTTGACCAAGCTCTGGTTTTTGAGCTGCCTACATATCCCTGGTTTTACAGGAATCAGGCTGTATGTAGTTCAGGAACCATTGACGGAAGATGCCGATGGAGATTCGAAAGAGGCGGACACGACGTTTAGGTGGCAAGAGGTATTTGAAGTCTGATCGGCTGCGGGAACGGGAGCGAGATTGCTCCTGCTGAGATGGTCATTGCTAGCCAGTGTACCTGCAAGTGAGCAATACGGGCGTATATCATGCATAAACTTAAACGTGATGCAAGTTCATGTTGGACCATGAATGCTGTCTACGGACAGTTAGGATGATGTCCTGGGCCATGAAGCGCAAATTAAAGGATTCGCAGGCTATGAAATTATGTTCTCGGGCTATGATAATGGTGCCTCCGAACCATGATGCCTTTGACTAATGATGTCCAAGATATAAAGTGGGGTCCTCGGGCCATGGCATGGTGTTCTCAAGCTATGAAGATGATGCCTCCGAACAATGATGCCCTCGGACGGTTTGGCGGTATTTCAGCCCATGAAATGCAAGATTTGGCGGTATTTTAGCCGATGTGAAGGATAAATCTAAATGGCGCTATTTCAGCCAACGGAATTTAAATAAAGCTAGCAATGTTTCAACTGATGCAGAAAATGTAAATGGCGATATTTCAGCCGATAGAAATTTAAATAAAGCAGCGATGTTTCAGTTGATGTAAAAACATAAATGGAGATATTTCAACCTATACCGAGAATTAAATAAAGTTGGCGATATTTCAGCCGATAAGGATAATTATAAATGGCGATATTTCAGCTGATAAGGATTTAAACAAAAATTGGCGATGTTTCAGCCATGCAAGATTTAGAAGAAGCTGGTGGTATTTCAGCCGATGCAAATAGAGGTGGCGATATTTCAGCCATACAGGTGGAGGTAGAGCTTAACCTCGGAAGGCAGAAAGGTAACCTTATGCAATGCAAGAAAATGTAGGATGGAGATAGTGCTTAGTCTCGAAAGGCAGAAAGGTAGCCTTATGCAATGCAAGAAAATGCAGGATGGAGACAGTGCTTAGTCTCGAAAGGCAGAAAGGTAGCCTTATGTAATGCAAGAAAATGCAGGATGGAGACAGTGCTTAGTCTCAAAAGGCAGAAAGGTAGCCTTATGCAATGCGAGAAAATGTAGGATGGAGATAGTGCTTAGTCTCGAAAGGCAGAAAGGTAGCCTTATGCAATGCGACAAAATGTAGGATGGAGACAGTGCTTAATCTCGAAAGGCAGAAAGGTAGCCTTATGCAATGTAATAAAATGCAAGATGGAGACAGTGCTTAGTCTCGAAAGGCAGAAAGGTAGCCTTATGCAAATGCAAGAAAATGCAGGATAAAGACAGTAGTGAGATCTCTTAGCTGATAGTTAATTACGATATCGTGACTGCTGGGGAGGTTGTGTACGAATAGAGATTACAAATAAGTGATGATTCTGAGAAGTTGCATTCCTGAGAAAGTATGCGTACATAAATATACCTGACGATATTGCAAGTCGAGTGCCTGCATCCAAAGAAAAATCATGAGTTTTGTAAGGGGGAAAGGTTAGTTCGTTTTCCCCTGGCTTCTAGCGTTGTGTATCATTGGGATAGCGTCGCTAAACAACAGCAATTCAAATAATAGTTATGCATGATTTAGTGAATATAACGTAAGTATACAATCGAAAATAGCTTTCTTTAGATGAACCAACAACTGCGACGCGGTTCAAGACATTGCAACCTCTCTCGCTCCGGAATTTTGAGGGTCCTCCTAAAAATTCTGCCCCAGTTTACTGGGCTGGCACTTCTGACGGCTGTGCTGAACGATTGAAAAATCAACTTCGAAATTTTGAGGGTCCTCCTCAAAATTCTTCCCCAGTTCCAATAGCAGGGGGAAATGAAATTTTTATTAAATTGTGACCGAACCCATAGGGCTTCCTACGTATTCCCTCTTAAACGGGAATCAGGTCAGGCGTAGTTCAAATTACATCATAAAGAAATCATAGTGGTTACACATAGTATCGCTTCACTGCATCTGAATTGATCGGCTTTGGCCAAACTTCTCCGTCCATCTCTGCAAGAATTACGGCACCTCCGGTTAGAACCCAGTGAAGCATGTACGGACCTTGCCAGTTGGGAGAGAATTTCCCATTTGATTCATCTTGATGTGGGAATATTTTCTTTAATACCAGCTGCCCCGGTGTAAACTTTCTTGGCTTAACTCTTTTGTTGAAGGCTATGGACATTTTGTTCTAATACAACAGACCGTGGCATACTGCATTCATCCTTTTCCCATCTATAAGGGCTAACTGATCGTAGCGACCTTTTACCCATTCTGCATCATCCAACTCTGCTTCTTGTATGATTCTCAAGGAGGGAATTTCTACCTCGGCAGGGATGACCGCCTCTGTACCATAAACCAGTATGTAGGGAGTTTCCCCAGTTGAGGTGTGGACTATGGTGCGGTATCCCAATAAGGAGAATGATAATTTCTCATGCCATTGTTTTTGCCCTTCGATCGTCTTCCTTAGTATCTTTTTGATATTCTTGTTGGCTGCCTCTACAGCTCCATTCATCTGAGGCCTGTGGGCTGTAGAGTTCTTGTGTTAGATCTTGAATGTCTCACACATTGCTTTCATCAAGTCGCTATTGAGATTAGAACCATTATCGGTGATGATTGATTCCAGAATTTCGAATCAGAAAACAATACGGTCACGGACGAAATCTTCCACAACATTCTTAGTCACTACCCTGTATGACACTGCTTCAACCCATTTGGTAAAATAATCAATTGCCACCGGGATAAACCTGTGCCTGTTTGATGTGGCAGGCTCGATAGGTCCAATAACATCCATTCCCTAAGTGGCGAATGGCCATGGTGAGCTTGTTACAGTAAGCTCGTTTGGAGGCACCTTTATCATGTATGCATGTATCTGACAGCGATGGCACTTGCGAACGTACTGGATACATTCTGTTTCCATAGTCATCCAAAAATACCCTGCTCGGAGTATCTTCTTTGCTAAGACAAAACCATTCATGTGCGGCCCGCAAGTCCTTGCGTGCACTTCGTCCAATAGTCTGGATGCTTCTTTTGCATCGACACACCTTATTAAACCCAAATCGGGAGTCCTCCTGTACAGGATTCCCCCAACTGTGAAATAAGTTGTTGGATAACCTCCGAAGTGTGCACTTCTGAGTGGCGTTGGCAAGTTTTTGATATTCTCTTGTTGTCAAGTACTCCTTGATGTCATGGAACCACAGCTTCCCGTCTGCTTCTTCCTCATCCATCCATATCTAATGATACCCGGCGAAACAATCAACAAAAAACTGCAACTCATGCTTGGCACAGTTGTCGATAAGAATGTGTATGTTCGGCAAGGGAAAGTCGTCTTTGGGACTGGCCCGATTAAGATCCCGGTAGTCGACATGAACTCTAACTTTCCCATCCTTCTTTGGTACTAGCACGATGTTGGCTAACTATGTCGGATACTCTACTACCCTGTAAACCTTGGGTTTGACTCACTTGGTAACCTCTTCTTTGATTTTCAAACTCATGTCGGGTTTGAATTTCCTGAGCTTCTGCTTTATCGGCGGACAGGTTGGATCTGTTGGCTGTTTGTGAGCTACGATGGACGTACTGAGACCAGTCATGTCATCATACGACCAGGTGAATATGTCCTCATATTCCTTTCAAAACTCTGTGTATTCTTCCTTTTCTGATGGTGACAGGTGAACACTGATGCGCGTTTCTTTGATATTTTCTGTATCTCTCATATTAACGACCTCAGTTTCGTCCAAGTTAGACCTAGGTCTATTCTCAAAATACTTAAACTCTCTGATAACCTTTTCTGGTATATCATCCTCTTCTGAATCTATAACCTTTTCTGGTATATCATCCTATTCTGAATCTATACCTGTTTGTTGCATTGTTTCGTTGCAAGTCACAATCGTTGGTTCATCGTCAAAGTAAGTAATAGTAATGCTGTGTAAATAGAGTAAATGATAGATAAAATAATAAGAACGAGATATATGATAAACTAAAACGCTTTGATTAAATTCATAATTGTTTGGAACATCGGAGCTCTTTTCAAAATTAAAGACAATGCAGAAAGAAAATCAGCTAGTAAAAAAAAAGATAAAATGAGATGCATGGTGCTTTTGTTTAGCCTTGCTACCCCGCGGCTTTTCGGCCCCTGGTGGTTCTGATTGACCAGTTGCTGAGGCGTTCTCCTTGGCTCACAGCTTGTATGGAAGGGCCTTCCTCCCCTTCCTCCTCGAAAAGGACACAACAGTCTATATCATCATCCTCCAGAAACAGATTCTTCATGGCTGCCAATGCTTCATCTTCCTCTGACCCATATATAGTATCTGCTGGTTGGAGAGTCTGCTCCAGGTGAGGTATCGGATGCTCCAATGGATAGTTGGGGCCGCGCCCTGGTGGCGACCAATTTTGGAATTCTTCCCAAGTATAATCTTACCCTAACCCGAAAGTAGTGCCATGCTTCTTTAGTTTGATGGGCTTAGTGATCCCCTGGAGGTTTTTGCCGAGTCCCTTTCCAGGTTCGTACCCACACCAATTCAGGATAGTTTCAATCTTGTTATCCCACCATTTATATTTGTCTACAGCGTTGACCCTTTCGATGTGGTGATATGTTTCTCCACCTATTCTCCTTCTTCCTCCAATCATTGGGATGGTCTGGCGAATATATATGGGGTTTCTACCATCGCCATGAATAATCAACTCTTGGTGATTCCATTCGAACTTCACTGCTTGATGCAGGGTCGATGCTACGGCTCCAGCAGCGTGGATCCATGGTCGTCCCAACAGCAAGTTGTAGGATGCCGGGACATCTATCACTTGGAAGTCAACGTCGAACCATGTTGGTCCCATTTGCAAGCATAGGCTGATTTCTCCAATAGTAGACCTTTGGGACCCATCGAAGGCTTTGACATTGATGGCCCCATCTTTGAGAAGGCTCTTTCCCAAGGTTCTAAAAGTTATCAGCGGACAGATGTTGAGGCTGGATCCTCCATCGTTCAAGACTCTAGTGATGAAATAATCCTCGCATTGCACGGTGATATGCAGTGCCTTGTTGAGGCTCGGTCTTTCTGACGACATCTCATCTTCGTGGAAGGTGGTTTTGTGGTTCTCCAGTACTTGCCCTACCATATTTGCCATTTTGCCTCCAGTTATGTTGCTGGGCACATAAGCTTCGCTCAGTATCTTCATCAAGGCATTTTCGTGTGCGTCAGAGCTCTGTAGAAGAGCTATGATAGAGAACTGTGCTGGTGTTTTGTTCAATTGCTCTACGACCGAGTATTCCTTAGCTTGTATTTTCCTTCAAAGATCATCGGGCCCAGTTTCAATAGGCCGTCCAGAGGCTCTCTTAATGGAATCAGCTAAGTGTTCTAGGGTGTAAACCCTCCCCGTTCTGGTCATGCCCAGCGCAGCAATTGTTTCCCCTGTCTTGGTCTTCCCTTTTCTCCTAGCTTCGGCCATGTAATCCCATGGTATGGCATTTGAGTGGAACGGTGTTATGTCTGAAATTGCCACAGGAATAGGTACCCTTGGTGGTAACACAGCAACTTCAAAGGGTGCAAGTGCTTTTGGAACTCCAAATTCAACCTCAATTGGTTTGGGCGCCTTTGCAGAAGGAGGCGCTTCAAATTCGAGAGGTATAGACATGTTTACTTCATCATCCCTGGAAGGTTGATTCTGCACAACAATTGGGTTAAGTGTAACTGCTGGTTTGTTTGGTTCATCACCCTCTACAATCAAACCTATCGACCCTTTGGGGTCCCAATCATCTTCGATCTCGATCATGTGAATGTCTCTACCTTTGTGGTCAAGCAGAGGATTTTTGTGAACATTAGGAGCAGGCTCCTTTGGTACGATGACCTTATTGTCGATCAGAGTTTGAATCTTGTCCTTCAATGAGTGGCACTCGTCAAGGGTGTGTCCCTTCATGCCAAAGTGGTACGCACAGGTCTTATTAGGGTTAACCCACTGGGAAGGATTTTCTAGAGTTATGGCTGGGATAGTGGCGACGTAACCAGCAGCTTTGAGTCTCTCGTACAGCTGGTCAATCGGTTCGGTGATGGCTGTGTATTGTCTGGGAGGTCTGCGGTCAAAATTTGGCCTAGGTCTAGGGAAATTTTGGCGGGTGGGAGGTGATTGGTAGTGATAGGGTTGAGCATTATAAGCTTGGTAGACAAGTGCAGGTTGAGAGTATCCGAGTGAGGTGTGTTGATATGTGAGAGGTGGAGACGATTGGTAAACGGGAGGTGGATTTTGATAGGAGGGTGCAGGTGCTTGGTAATTCGGGATAGGCTGATATGTAAGTGGAGGTGACGGGTAAGTGTGGTATTTTAGTGGTGATTTAGCTCCCTGTGCAACCATCACGACACTTACATCCTTCTTCTTGGATGTGCCACCAGACTGTAAGGCCTTGTTGGTGGCCTGCAATGCTTCAAGATTAGTAACCATACCATTCTTAATGCCTTCCTCAATTCTTTCTCCCAATTTGATGATATCGGAGAATTTTGGACCCTCGAATAGCATCAACCTCTCATAATATTGTAGATCCTGAGCCCGGACGAAGAATCTATTCATCTGTTCTTCTTTTAAGGCCGGCCTGACCTTTGCAGCCACTGATCTCTAATAAATATCATACTCGCAGAATGTTTCGGTAGGTTTATTCTTTAAATTCTGGATGTAGAATACATCTGGTGCATTCTTTATATTAAATTGGAACCTATCCATGAAATCTGATGCCATACCTACCCAGCTTGTCAATTTCTTAGGGTCCTGGCTAATGTACCAGGATAAAGCATCCCCCTTCAGACTTCTCATGAATAGCTTCATACGGATCTTCTCATCCCTTCCGACTCCGACTAGCTTATCGCAATATGTCCTCGGGTGGACTCTGGGATCTCCCGTGCCATCGAACATTTCAAACTTGGGAGGTTTGTAACCCTTCAGAAGTTCAACATCTGGATGAATGCAGAGGTCCTCATAACTCAGCCCCTCGATACCTTTGTTTCCTTCCACGCCCTGAACTCGGCTGGTCAACTTCTTGAGTTCTGCTGCCAAGTTCCTAATAAGAGAGTCTGCATTTGAGATTGGTTGAGTGTAGTGGGGTACAGTATCCGCATAGATACTAGTGTTGTGGAGGTGGTCATTTATGGTGTTCAGTGGTTCGGAAATGCGTAGTGGAGTGTTGTTTGGAGTGTGGCATGTGTTGCAGTGTTGAGTATGAGTGGGTTGTACATGTGGTTGTGGGGTGTTCTGTGGAGGTGCGGGATTCTGGGTGTTGACATCAGGAGCGGTGAGAGAGAATGATAAGTTTGCCAAGTTCCGAACCTGATCCAAGTCTTCTCGGAACTTCAATAATTTCTGCTCTAGTTGGGCAGCAGTTTCCTTAGCAACCGGGGTACCCTGAGGAATCTCTGTTCTTTCAATTTCCTTTCTGGCGCTTGGATCTCCCATTCTACCTTTGTTCTTGTTCTGGATAGGACTCGGAGGAGGAGGAGGTGGAGGGCCCTTAGATCTTGTGGAGTATAATGAGGCCAATGTCCACTAGTGATATTTTACTTCCTGTTAGGACTCTTAACTACTTGGTACCTGAAGGACCTTCCCCAGATTTGGCATCTTTGTCTCCCTCGAACAGCTTCACCAGCTCGCATAGTCCTAGCAGTAAATAAGCTCAGGCCAAATGTCCGCCTGCATTCCCTTCAGCGTTTTGACAGTCTTCAATCCTCTTGATGAACTTTCTTTCCAGCTCCACAAGACCCCGCTCCAAATACCCTAGTCGCTTGTTGGCACTGACAGCCATATCTTTCCACTCCTCGATCAACTTCTGATGGGCTTCTTGTATTTCCCGGTGCTCACTTTCACACTCTCGAATTCTCTTGCACAGTTGATTATACTTAACCCGTGCTTCAGTGTGCTCGTTGATAATTTTGTGTCCTTGAATGAACCTGGGCTGACCCAAATCGTTGCGATTATCTTCCAACCAACCTGAGTAGTGTGGCACGCAATAGGCATGATACCTGTCCGGCTCAATAGATTCTTTCCCCAAAACGAGTTTGCAATGCCACATGTGCTGAGCTTGGCACATGTGAGGGCTATCATCATCCTGGAAGTCAGCCCTGAAGTGACTCATTTTGTCGACCCTTGGTATGATTTGCTTTCTCCCAGCCTGCCTCATGGCTCGAAGGGGAACGTAGGGATAAGATCCTCTTAGAGCAATTAGTATGAGAAACGGTGTGTCTCGGGATCGAACAATGAATTCTTCTGTAGGAAACCACTCGACCATCCACTATACCTGATCTTCTTTCAGATTCTCAAATAATTCTAACCATCCTCCAGCGTCCTCTGGTTGAGCGAACATGTTAGGCATATAATTTATACGCCTTGGCTGGTGGAAGGCGATGTGATCATCCCAGTTTCTGCGTAGGATCTCTTGCCGGTATTCCCCTTTCTGGAGGTGCTCCATGAGACAGAGCTGAAGTAATAAGTTGCAACCCTCAAAATGATTGGCCCTTTTCTGACAGTTGTCCAGGGCTTGGTATATCTTAGCGACGATCATGGGCAGCATACTGAAAGGCTGCCCGTCAATTCCTTCCATCAGAGTCTTGGTTACAATGGCCAGTCTGGTATGGATCCTAGCCTTCTTCATAGGGAAAACTATCATTCCCAAAAAGCAGAATATAAAAACGAAGACCCTTCTATGGATATGCCCCAATGAGGTGAGTGCGAATTCATCTGAGTAGGTGCGGTATGACTTGCTATGGTCGTACCTCTCATACAGATAGTCGAATGGGATGTAAGAGTCTTTTAGGCAGGTTAAATCTGGGTTCTTCTTTAGTCCCATCATCTTAAGGAAACCCCTACCTTTGCGATTCTCTGGCATAAGCAAACCTAGAGTCTCCTAAGGAATACCAGCTAAACCTCCTATTTCTTCGAGCAAAGGAGTCATTTCAAAATCCCCGAAGCGGAACACAGACACTATCCCAAAACAGTGTCGCAGCCTCTATGATTCTGTTGTCAAGCCGAATTTCTAGAATAGAAGGAAAATTCCCTAAGTATTTGCGAACGAGCGTCTAATCACTGGAGTGGAGGTCTTTCCACCAATTCAGCAGCCTTGGATGAATGTTGGTTACCATGCCAAATCTGGGGACTTCGTGCCTTATTTTCTGCAAAACAAAGCGTTTGGACCCTATCCCACCAGACTCGACTATTTAAACCAATAATTGGCATAGCAAGCATTTAGTTCTCCAAATAAATGCACAGAACATGGAAGTGACCGTTTGGGTTTCAAGGAAACCTGGTGGACTTTGGATAAGGCTATCCTAATGAGTCATTATGTGTACAACATAACTGACTCGGCTAGGTTTGACCATGATGCACGTACAGTTTAAACGGAGTAAGGTTTCTATTGGGGTATTAGACATGTACCCTTGAGCGGACAACTCAAGAGGGAAAGACACAAAACCGTCGACTGCACCGTTGATCGACTGATTTTACCGCAAATACGCCTTTGCCAA
The DNA here is from genome assembly GCA_026770625.1 of Nicotiana glauca. Lineage (NCBI taxonomy): Eukaryota > Viridiplantae > Streptophyta > Magnoliopsida > Solanales > Solanaceae > Nicotiana > Nicotiana glauca. The sequence goes on from MU683663.1 coordinate 41,865, forward strand.
ATTTAAAGGGTGATAATATTGGAAGGGCACAACCACTCATTATAAGTGTTGCTATGGTATTTGTTTGGCACGAGTGGAACATGATGTTGAAGATGCAGTTTACAAGAATGAAACAAATTGACATGTATTTCCACGTTCATACAATAAATGTTTACAATAATTGCTCAAAATTACAATGGTATTGATGGAAAGTGGTAAATGAAAGCGTTAAGGAAAAGAAACAAAAGACAAGTCAGTTTCGAATAAAGGCATTAAACAAAGCAATAAGAGAAAGCAATAAAGTCACATATAACATGAAATAGTAAAACCCTAAAGAATCCCTAGCAGAGTCGCCATGCTGTCGACGCCCCTTTTTTTTTCCAGAACTGGGTTCGAAATCGGGTATACACATTTGGGAGGACAACTCTATTCCCTTGCGAGAATTGGGTTTTTTTTGAGTTCGAAGAATCGCCACCTAATGATTAAGTGCATTAGGACACTAAGAGTTTTTTAGTTGGAAAACCAGAGTTCGGGTAAGGGCTAGAAATTATCTCGAGGTGAAGGTATTAGGCACCCCTCAAGATCCACTAGTGTGGTTCCCTGCCATGTTACAATTGTGACTTTAAGTGCAAACAACAAGTAAACAAGCAAGGATTACAAATACAAGGGGGTTTTCATATAATAGTTGCAAATAATTTGAAATTAAAACGAAGTTAAAGAAGCTGAAATTTGAGAAGAAAGAAGTTTTAAAATTCAGAATAAACGAGTGAACAGAGGGAAAAATCTCACATAATTAATAGATGTAATTGAAGTTAAAAAAGCAGTTAAAGAAGATGAAATTTGAGAAAAGCAGTTTTCGAAATAAAAATAAACAGGTAAAGGGAGAGGGGTCCTATGTTTATAAATAATATGGATCACCCCACACAACACCCGATAACCGTTTATACACGTGGTGTTATTGCGTGGTCATCATATCCATATCTACCCTTCCCACCCATTAAGGTATTAAAGCGCGGAATGTCTCGTTACTTATTACATGCTAGTACCCGTCCTTATCCTATCAGCCCCGGAGGCATTTGGACTACTAGTCCTAAAGGGAGAGGGGTTTGGGGCCTTTTGAGAGTTTTCAATGGACAAAATACTAAGGCGCCAATCAAAACACATAATGCAAGTAAAGGGGAAAGCAAATAAGCAAGTAGGGCTCAACTAAGCCTCCTAAAATCAGATAAAGCCATAGAGTTTAGCATGTCTTGCACGTACTGGTTTAGTCTTAAATTAAATCAAAGCGATAAGCGGACTGGTTCAACACATATTTTTGGACAGGAAGTCTGCATTAGGCTTACTTGAATGCAGTTGTCTAAGACTGATCCAGTTGATTAGTTAACCCTTTTTGTCTATGTGTTGGATAGAACTATTGATTTTTAAAACACAAGCTGATTTTAAAGGAAAATTATAGAGTAAAAAAAAGTTTCAGAAAAGGATTACTGGATTGTTACAAATGTTGTTTAAAAACTAAAAACGAGTTTCAGGAGGCAGACTGGTTAGAAAAAGGTGTTGCCAGTTTTAACAAAAGAACTGAGTTACAGACTGATTGGGAGATATTTGTCAGATAATTATAAAGAAATGATTTTAGGTAGATTGGGAAAATGTTTACCTAAGTTAGAAGAGAGTAAGTTTCAGAAAGAATACACTGAGTTGACTGTGTGAAAAAGTTTTAAGAGTTCAGAAAGGTTGTAGGAAGTCGTTTGTTTTAGTAAAATCGATACTGTTTTAAACAAGTGAGACAGCTCTGGTTTGAAATCCCTATAGGCATGCCTTCTATACGCTATTGCTTCTTGATACCTTTTCAAACACTAATAGAAGCCTTATAAACAATGATATCTATATATGCTATTTTATTCTTATACCTAACTATTTGCCCAATGACATTATTATATGCAGAGATGCAAACCCCTATAGGCATGGTATCTATATGCATGGTTGCAGAATTCAGAAGTTAAATCCTATAAGCATGCTTTCTATGTGTGACACTGCACAAATTAGAAATAAAATCCTATAGCCATGTTTTCTATCCTTTGTGCATAAAAGTAACCCCCTCCCCTTTTTTACTAAATTCCCATGAGTTTATGCAAATTATTACAGACCAGTAGAATAAGACTGAAATTAAAAGTATATCAGAAGCTATCAGCTACATCCGAGCAGCCTAATTCAGACTTAGTGTCTACTAATATGAGATTGAACCACTTTCGAGATCAAGATTTCCAAAGCCTTCTCTTATCTAGGGTGTTTCGGAGATCCAAGGAGTTTCAAGAACCGTAGGCAATGCTTACACCCAAGATATTAATCAGAGTGAGTTATAGTGCAGTGTGGAAGAGCCAGCCCTCAGGTGTCCAAGTTCAAAGGGAGCTCATGGATCCCAAGGAAAGGCTCACAATAAGGGGGCAGAACTTAAGTTCTAAGAATGACTGCAAGTGCAATACAGAGTGGGTTATGGGATGCCAAGGCAGGCTGGTGGTCATACCTAACCATAAGGTAGGCTGGCACACCCTTGACCAAGCCTGTTCAGCCAGCAAATAAGAGCACAGACCTATTAAAGGTCGGACTATGGTCTAGACAGTGATTAGGAAATTGCCAGACCAAGGTCATAAGCTCAGGATACATATAAAGGGGAAAGGGAATGGGAATTAAAAGAGTTTAGGACTCGGGGAGTCCAATCCATATACATGAATAACAATGTCAAGTGTTGTCATGTTTCTGAGACATAACTCAACATACAAAGGAATTCGAGGATAGGAACTCATGTAGGAGCATAGCAAAGAAACAAACCAACTTACAAAAATTTACATTAGGGAAGCAGTAAGCCAAACAAAGAATGGACTAAAGAAATAAACACATAGGGGAGTGGCAGAAATTAAACAAAGGTAACATACCAATTGCAGAAGAAGCAAGCAAAGAAAAGCAGGATACCTTCAAGCCAAGCCACAATCAAAAAGAACATTTATGCTTGTGAGTTCAGAGAACTTGAATGCTTAAAAATCTAAGTGAATATGAGAGTAAGAAGTAATGACTTGTTTGTTCTGTTCAAACTCCTTTTGAAAGGGAAGAAGTACATGTATTTATAGTTTTTTGAAAATGAGTAAAAAGTTAGGTAATAAGCCACAGACATGGAAACAATAACTAATCAGATTCAATTACACAAGTAATTGCCCTTAATTAAGGGATCACTTGTTCACGATCAGTGATAGGTTAAAAAATATGGAAAGAAATCAATTTAAGAGGCAAATTGGTTATTGCCATAAAAGGGGTAGTAAAATAATACAGCAAGTGATTAAGTCCAAGTACAGGAACATACTTATTTTGAGAAATAATTGAGTAAGGTAAAAATAAGGAAAGAAATCAATTAACCCTTAACAGGCGAAGGAAATCAAAATTTCACAAGGAAAAGTTTTGAAAATCAGTCATGAGTTTGAAAATCAATCACAGAAGGGACTCATTATATAAATGAAGTGCACAAGTAAGAGGCATGTGAGGCCAAGCTATGGCAACAGGAAATAGCATACAGTAATAGCACAGAATTAATAGACATCAAGCATTCATAGCATGATAGTCACGTAGGTCAAACTTCATTAGCTTAGTAATAGAGAAAAAGATCAGAAGCACGCAAAAGTCAAGTTAGAACATTTCTGAAAACATAGTCAAGTCTGACAAAAAGCAAGAACTCAGAGTTAAAGGAATCACACAAAGAAAAGGGATGATGAAACAAAGGAATTTCAAATCAAGTCGGGCAATTTCAAACAGATGCAATGCACTAGCAACTTCAGGAAAAAGCATAAACTCCAAAGAAATTAGGGTTTTCAACACTTAAAAGATGATAAACAACTGAAACAGACAAAAAATCATTTCAGATTCTCAAACAAATCCCAAAAATTAAGGTTTTCAAAACCTAGAGATGATAAGCAAATGAGTCGAACAAAATACTAGCAAACAGACTCAGAAACCCTAATTTGAAATCAGAAGATTTTTGAAAAGGAAATTTGGGGAAAACACTTGAAATGTTAAATACAGCATAGATCTAGCACAGATCTAAACAGATAAACGAAAAAGAACCTCGAATAAGCTAGGGTTTCTGAGAACCCTAGAAATGAGAAAGGCTGGGAACAAACAAGATCAGATCCAGAGTCGATAAGGTCGAAATCAGGCTCAGGAGGCCAAGACGCGCCGGAGCAAGGCCAGAGATGGCTGGAAACCTTGAATCGATGAAGGTCTGAGCAAAGACCCTCGAGGTCTAGCCTCGAACCTTCAGGCACCAGGCACGTGAGAGCAATATGAGGTGAGTATAGGTCGTCCATGGCTTGAGCGGCCATGAATTCCGGTGAGTTTAGGGTTGAAAGCAGCAGAAAATGATTAGGGTTTCGAGAGAGTTCGAGAGAGTTCGAGAGAGTTTGAGAGAAAAGGGGGCTAGAGGCGGCGTCTGAGGAGAAATGAGGTAGGGTAAGTGGTCGTTTGAAATTAAAAAAGGAAATGGGGGACGGTGGCCGTTGATCTAAATGATCAACAACCAAGATTAAAAAGGGTTATAGATTGAGTCGGTTAAATGGGAATTGGGTCGGGTAATTGGATTTAAATTGGGGTGCCAATTTGGGCTAAAATTGAAATGAAATTGAGGCTAGATTTTAAATAGCCAATATTTTCCCTTTTATTTTATAAAAAAGGTAATAATGGTTTTAAAAATAAATTAAAAATACTGAGTAAACAAATATTACATAAATATTAACTTAAAAATACTGGAATTAATTTTGTAATTATAAAATGCTATTAATCACAAAATAGGCTATAATTGCAATTATATGCAATTTAACTTTAAAAATGCAAAATAAATTTGTAAAATATGCAAAAATTACCTTAATTATATTTTGGTGAAAACGTGAGAATAAAATGAATTATTCACCAAAAATGATAATTTTGGAAATAATTATAGGATTTTGTTGTATTAAAATAGGCAATAAATGGGTTTAAAAATCGTTAAAAATGCCAAAACTCTTAGATATGCTTATATATGCACATATATGCTATTTTGGAAGTATTTTGGGCATAAAATTACCTAGGGAAAAATTGGGTATCAACAAGTGCGTACGGCCCGATCCTACATAAATGTAAAATGTGCACTACCGAGGGTCGAGCGGCACGAACCATAGATGCATCTATTACCTCGTTCGTGAATCATAAATGCGACGTGGTCAAATTTAAATAAACAATCACCTTGCTCGCATACCAGACATACGACGCAGGTGCACATAGAAATACATGCTCAAACAGCAAATTAAGAGTTTATCGGGGATCATTTATCCAAATAAAAGCCAATCCTCTTTTAATGATTTAAGAAAATGAAGTTTAATCCTCTTAGAAATTCATTTACCAATTCGATAGGATTTAAGAAATTCAATTGTCAATAAGATCAAAGATATTCCAAGTATAGCATGCTTTTGGGTCCTAGACTACCCAGACTTACACATATTAGTATCTACGCACGTGCTCTCGTCACCTCATACGTAGGTAGCCCCCAAAAATAGGAGCACATAACCAATTATTTGACCTATGGGGACAATTCCCTCTTACAAGGTTAGAAAGGAGACTCACCTCGCTCCGAAGATCCATAACCGGCATTCCCCGCCCTTTCGAAGACTCGAATCGATAATACATGCTCCAAAGCTAGCCAATAATTATGCAAATCCATTAATATATGCTCAATTAGTTATTACAATCCAATTTATAATAATTCCTAACCCCGATTGAAAAGTTGACAAAAATGCTCTCAGGCCCACGTGCCCGGATTCTGAAATTTTTTGAAGAACAAGTTTACCCATAACTCCACAAACTCAAATATATAATTTACTCTCAATTTCATACCCAAAATCGTGGTCGAATTCCAAGAATATCAATTTTTAAGGTTTTCCTCAAACCCCTAAATTTCTACCAATTTACATGCTAAAATCCATACATAATCGATATATTTAACTCAAGATAAGTGGGATTAGCTTACCTTGTCATTGATGATGAAAAATCACACTTGAAGCTCTCTAAAATCGTCCAAACCCAATGAAAAATGGAGGAAAATGACCAAACCCCCGATTTTAAAGGAACCATTCTGCCTCCAGCACTTCCGCACTTGCGGTCCCTTGACCGCTTCTGCGGTTCCGCAGGTGCGGCACTTCTACCGCTTATGCGGATATCTCACCAGGCCCTCCCTTCCGCTTCTGCGATTCGACCGCAGTAGGTGTTGTCCCGCTTCTGTGGCTACTTGACTGCATCTGTGGTCCCCTTCACTTTTGGTCCAAACCGCATCTGCGGCTCCTATAGCCGCTTCTGCGGCCCAATTCTCGCATGTGCAGTTATACCAGCAACCAACAACTTCAGCCTTTCAAAAATTCCATTTTCGATTCGTTAACCACCCGGAATACACCCGAGGCCCCCGGTACCCCAACCAATCATACCAATTAGTCCCCAAACACATTATGGACTTGCTCGAGGCCTCAAATCATATCAAACAACGCTAAAACCACGAATCGATCTCCAATTCAAGCTTTATGAACTTTCGAATTTAAAACTTCTACTTTCGATGTTTAAACCTATCAAATCACGTCTGATTGACTTCAAATTTTGCACGCAAGACATATTCAACATTATGGACCAACTCCAACTTCCGAAATGGGGTTCCGACCCCGATATCAAAAAGTCCACTTCCAGTCAAACTTCTCAAAAACCTTTAAATTCTATCTATAGCCAAATTTCTCCGAAATGACCCACGGACCTCCGAATTCACTTCCAATCGCGTTCCCAACTCCAGAATTACCATACGGAGCTACTCCTAGACTCGGAATCCCAAATGGACATCGATAACACTAAAATTCATTTCAACCCAAACTTATGAAATTTCTTCCAAAATGTTAACTTCCACAATAGGCGCCAAAACGCTCTCGGGTCACCAAAAAACCAATCCGGTCATACGCCCAAGTTTGAAATCATCATACAAACCTACTTGAACCTTCAGATCCTAATTTTCAGGTCGTTTACTCTGAAATCCAATCCCAGTCAATTCTCTCAACTTAAAGCTTCCGAAATGAGAATTCCCTCTCCAAGTCAACTCCGAACTTCCCAAAATTCAAATCCGTCCATGTGTACACGTCACAATGCCTCAATTGAAGCTGCTCATGGCCTCAAACTGCTGAACGGAGTGCTAGAGCTCAAAACGACCGATTGGGTCGTTACATCTCTCCCACTTAAACATACGTTCGTCCTCGAACGTGTTAGGAACTGTCCTGGGGTTGTCTGGAATCACTGTTAAACACCTTGTGCCCCTACCTATGCTACCACAACCTAGTTGAGCACATTAGCTTGCGTAATTCTGAAGATATTCTCTTTCATTCAAACAAATGAGCCTTAGAGCCTAGTTTCAACATCCGAAATTCTTTGCCAGGCATGTTCCAACATTTGCGCACCGTATCAACAACTACACGCAACACCAAAACATGACTGCATATCTTAGCTGAATTCACACCTTGCACCACTTTACTCACACGACCACATTAGCATTCTCTGATCGATCAACTCGAAATTCCACAATCTGATGCTCATGTTGCACCTCATGACCTACCTAGGTCTTGCTCTAACTCTTACAATACTGCCACAACGGAAGAGATGTGTAGGACTTCATAACCAACTACCGAATCAACGATTCATAGGGTCTATACCCTGCCAAGAACCATCACCTCTTTCTTAGCCAAATAATGGCCTTTGCTCTTTAATATACTTCACATACTCAGATTGCACTGATCCTAAGCCAATGATCTCGTCTCACCAGTACGAACTACTCAGACATGGTCAAAAGTCTCATATGATGCCCCAACGTGCCAATAGGCTACTAATTCGAACGCGATACAAAAGGAAAACGAACTCCGAAAAGGAAATCCAATTACCCCGCTCACAAATCATACATGCGACGCGGTCAACATAATTAAACAGACACCCCGCTCACGAATCATGCATGCGACATGGTCACACAGCTAATATAAGTTCCTCTTAGGAAAGGAGGACACAAAACACATAAAACAGATATCGGGAATTGTACTCAACATCATACTGTTGCGGCGTGCAATGCGATCAAAACAACATACCCTTTGCGGCGTTTTACCCGATCAACACATAAAATTCACATAAGGAGGTACCCTCCGAGCTATGCTGCTCATTACAACAAGATACCGAATATCGGTCACAAGCACATCAGGTGTATAATACCATCCCTGTGGAGACATATGGTGCCATAAGCTACAAACTTAAACAAAACTGAGGTGCGATATGCGATCTGGATCTCAAGAGCCATTTTGCTCATATAACATCATCTCTATGCAGAACCTCAACATATAAGCAATTTCCCAAGCTGTCTCACAACTCACATGGTGTAATGCATCAGTACATGAAATATCTGACAATGAAATGACACCCTGAATATTCCTCCATAAGGAGCGCATGACTGAAATGAACACGTCTGGCCTGATATAGAGCCCATGTTCACTTTTGAATCCATCCACAGACCTCGTACTGATTCTGATCGCACTGAACTAGGATAATAACCTTTCAAAGTTCCATAAAAACTCCTCTTTCGCTCATAACACATAAGAACAACCATCATAACCGGAGTAATAGTTCACAATCCACAGCTCAATAAATCAAATGCCATGCAAGCATCAATTTCCGAATCAACGATATTACCACAATCGTCATACTTGGTTTGAGTCTCCAACCAATTAAGTGACTACCTGCCACATTTATACAACCTTCCCGTGGGGCATGTTCCCACAACCTTCGGTAACAGATAACAAGTTTATACATCCAACCACCAGCCGCACTGACGCTAAAAAGCGACCAAGAATCCTTAACCAGGGTGAAAATCCTTTTTCACAAACACCGATCTCAGGTGACACTGAAGGCAATACCATTTTACTTTAAACATCGAAACTACTTCCTTGCTCATCCGAGCTCGTGACTTCCTTGTCAACGCCGAACATGGAACCTTGATCCTCTCTTCGAATTCCATACCACTCAATGCACCCAACATGCCAATATACGATAGAACATGATCTTTCATCATAGATCTGTAACCACAAATGGATTAACACTTCATCATATAAAAGTCTTCACTTATCTCACTTCAGGAGAACCTTAGCAACATACCGATGAACTCTCATAACCATAGAATACGCAAATCTCTAAGTGGTGGTCTAAGCTACCACAGCCCCTTCCGGAGTCCGCCTACGCATAGCAGGCCATAACAGTAGAATAATTCTGAATTTCATCAATTATAGTGGCCGACAAGCCTCACACGTACCGCCACAATTCACTTTCATAACTTGATCGCGCTGAAAGAACTGATCACTGCCACCAATATGCCAACTCAACTTATGGCTAATCAAACTATCGTCTTCCAATTTATCCTTGATTGCCTTAGAAATAATAATAACTCCATCCAACACATAGCATACTCTATCTGCACTCATCCCGAGTGACCTTGAATCACGAGACCATGCTGTCTCAAACCCCATGAAACATTTCATACCTCCCGAAGGCTACACTGCGGGTCAAAACATCATAGAACATTCTGTGCCCCTTCTCATAAGATGCTACGAAGCTTGATTCTTATTCGTATGAATAGGATCAAAATTACTAGGCACTACGCTTTGCCCCTTTGAATCCACTAGGACCGTTGCTGAGAGCCACCTGCTCTGACTTGGCCCCGAATATAATCAATTCCATAAATCTTATAGCACATTAATACCTTCTCGATGAAGCACCCAGCAGAATCATTTCCCTTGAAACACACCTATACAAGGCATAAATCCTAAACCCTTCCCCAAGTCTGAGCATGAGCCAATAAGGCCAAACTTAGCATGCCTCTAACAATTCCTTTGCTCGAATTACTACTTATGTTCTTTCCATAGTTGAACTGCCCCCTCACTATCTAATAACAAGAAACCTCACAAGTAGTTAATCAGGCAATCCTTAATCATAGGCGGTAGGGCTCTCCCACTTAGCATGAAGCCAGTATTACACAATTCTGGAATTCACCAGGATTCTTTATCCCTTGTTGACATAACCTTGTGCAATCAACCACCAAAATTCTCAAAATCTTTCTGTAAAACCCTCTTGTTATACTCTGAATCATCAACCACGTTCACATTACCGATCTCTTTGATGTATAGCCAATAGAACCCTTTGCAGAAGCTTCATCAACTATGCGACCACCGTCCTGCTCACTGGAGATATCCCGCCTATCGAATCTACATGCCGACGTCTTCCAACGCTGCTATGCGGGGCGTAATCACCACGAAATTAACGACCCATCCTGAGTCCAAGCTCACTCTCTAGCTGCACAAGTCCACTCACCTCTCGTGGGCATCAATTAAGTGCGCGACAACATCCTTTCAATTCAAAGTTAGGTCGTATCCTCCTTCATTTCAAGCAGCTCCTTTTCGTTATATCAAATCCCCTGCCGCATAATAGCCCATACATCAAATTAATCCATAGGCCCAAATCACCAATCAATAAAGTTTTCCCAAATCACTCTAAACTCTCCCACTTTAGTGAAACTCACCCCTTTAGTTGACTACTCGACTTTCACTTCTTATACTTGGCCTTCTAGAAATTTTAACCACCGCCTGACACTCCCCACATGTCCTTCCTTATCCTTTACTGCTCAGTTGTTGCCTTAGTTAGAGTCTATCTCCGTGGCACTTGAACCCACAATTGTTGCTAACTTTAAACCATTATGAAGATCATTAGAAACACTGATTCAATCCGAACTACCGCACCCTGCGATACCTGATAGCTGCATCTTCAATACTATTTCACAATATCTTGCCCCAAAGGCGAATTGTAAAAGATCATAAGACCGGCGAACTTAGTACGTTCAAGTAGGAAAACGACACCTCATCATAGAAGAAAACCCCACCATGCTCGCAAATACCAAGTCTCATTACTCCACTAGCCCACATCTGACCATTCTTAGTCTGATTGCCTTTTGTCGATGCCCTATTTTTCTCGCAAAATCGGGTTTATGACATTTAGGATGGCAACTCATTCACTTTTTGGAATTGGTTTTTTGAATTGAAGAGTCACCACCTAATAATTAAGTGCATTAGGACACTAAGAGTGTTTTGATTTAGAAACCAGAGATCGGGTAAGGGCTTGAAATTATCTCAAGGGGAAGGTGTTAGGCACCCCTCAAGCTCTACTAGTGTGGTTCCCGGCCATGCTATAATTGTGACTTTAAGTGTAAGCAAGAATTACAGATACAGGGTAATTTCACTTAATTGTTGCAAGCAATAAAATAAAAGGAGTTAAAAAGTTGGAGTCTGGGAGGAAAATAGTTTAGAAATTCTGAAAATAAACAAGTAGAGGGGAAGGGGTTTTGCACTTATTTTGAGTAATTAAAATCAAATTGAAGAAGCCGAAATTTTGGGAAGAAAGTAGTTTTAATGTTCCGAAAATAAACAAGTAAAGAAAAAGAGGTTCCTAAGTTTATAAATAATATGGATCACCCTACACAACACCAGGTAACCATTTATTCACGTGGTGTTATCGCGTAGTCATCATATTCATATCTACACTTTCCCGCCCCATTAAGGTATTAAACGCGGAATGGTCTCGCTTTGCTTATTGCATGCTATTACCCGCCCCAATCCTATCTGTCCCGGAGGCATTTGGGACTACTAATCCTAAAGGTAAGAGGTATGGGGTTTTATAGTTTTAAAGGACAAAATTCTAAGGCGAAAATCCAAACATATATGACATGCATGGGGGAAGCACATAAACAAATAAAGCTCAAACAAAACCTCCTTAAATCAAAGGGAAGCATATATTTTTAGCATGTCTTTCAGATATTGATTAAGGTCTAATTAATCTTAAGAGTCAAGGAGGCAGATTGGTTTATTGCACATTTCAGAAAAGAAACCTGAATCAGACCTGCCTGCTGGTTGGAATTTATAGATTCTGATTCCATTAACTAATTTACCTTATAGTTTGCCTAAGTGAAACCTATAGGCATGGTATCTAAATATGAGAGAAAGATACTGATTTCAGAAGCAGATTTATTAACAGCAGGAACATAAGTTTTGCAAGCGTTTAAGCACTGTTATTACCAATTTTAAAATTATAAACGAGTTGAGGGATTCATATTGGTTGATTACTCCTATAGGCATGCTTTTTAAGAGTGAGTAATATTAACCTTTATGGAAACACAGAAATCCTATAGGCATGGTGTCTAGAATATTGATTTTTATTATTTAAACCTATATATCATTTGCCTAGTGATGGATGCGTATGCAAAATTCATGAAGCCCTATAGACATGCTCTGTATATGATAGGCAAGAATGCAACATCCTATAGACGGGTTCTCTATATGAGATGCAGAAATGCAGAAGCGACTGATATGATATATTATGTATGAAATGCAGAACTTATAGGCAGGATTTCTAAGATACAAAAGTGCAGAAGTTTATAGACATGGCTTTCTAAAAAATAATGAAGTGTAGAACCTAAAACAGGATTTCTATATGAAAATGTAGAGATGTTAAGTTCTAAAACGGGATTTTTATATGAAAGTGTAGAGATGCAGAACTTAACACATGATTTCTATATGAAAATGCATAACTTAAAGCATGATTTCTATGTGAAAGTTCAAAAGTAAATACCTAATGAACATGATATCTACCCTTATGCATACAATAAGTAACCCTCCCCTTTTCACTATAAACCCCATGAGTTATTACAAATTATTACAGCCCAGAACAAATACAGAAAAGGTAAGAAAAATACATCAGAAAGCTAAAATCCCAACCAAGGAGAGCCTGATTCAGACTTCTGTCTAAAGCATGAAGTAAACCAACTCCAAAGATCAAATTCCAAAGTCTTTCTCTTATGTGGAATATGTCAGAGTTCCCTAAGGGTCTCTAATGTACTCCAGGCAGTGCTTACACCCAAATATATATTGCAGAATTATATTATAGTACAGTGTGGAAGGGCCAGCCCTCAAATGTCCAAGTTCAGAGGGAGGTCAAGGTCCCAAAGCAAGGCTCATAGGAGGGGGGCGGAACTTAGAATCTAAGAGAGAGTGTAAGTGCATATAAGGGATTTTGGGAAAAGCCATGACAGGCTGGTGGTCATACCCATCAATTAGGAGTGCTGGCACATCCCAACCAGCATGTTAGCCACATTGTTTGGGAGTTAGGATCCATTAAAGGATCAAGTCCAGACATGAGCAACAATTGGATGCTACCAAGCCTGAACTTTAACTCAAACACATAGAAAGGAATAAGGGTATGGGGAATTCATAACAGCAATAGATTCCAAGAGAACAGCATATTCAATACTGAACATAAACTGCAAAATAGACAAAATTGTAGAAAAATTGTAAAGCAAACACATAGGGATAAGGCTGAAAATGAAATTAGAACATACCAGTTTCAGGAAACATAGAGAGATGAGCAGTAGTAAAGCCAAATTGCAAACACACAACCAGAAGATTTCAAAAGAGAGTGAGGGTGCAGGAGTATTGAAATTGAAAGTGTTCAATAAGGGCTGTGTATTAGAGTATTGAACTCAAGATGTCTTAAAGTGCTGATGGGTCGTGCCCTTTATAGTGCAGAAAAGCAAGTAAGAAAAAGGTAAGAAAATAGTTTTTAAATCAATTACATAAGGTCTCCCTTTAATTAAGGGATTCTGATTTCCAACGGGTAGAATAAATAAGTAAGAATTTGATCAAAATCTTTTCCAAAGTAGTACAAGAGGAGCGAATACACAGAAACTATTTAAGGGAAGAGTTTGATAGCAACATGGTTTGTAAAAATAAGAGAAGGCAATCAATCAACAGCATGTAAAAATCAGAAATTGAGTTTTAGTATGACTGAATCCAACAAGAAAAGGTGAAGAAAGAATCAATTAAAGAAAATCAGTAACAATCAATTGAACCTTATTAAAAGGAATTCTGAATCAATCACAAATTGGCAAAACCATTTTTGAAGGGAGAATTCCTCATATATAAAGCATACGAACATCTCAAACAAGAAAGCGCTGTCATGCTAATTAGAAAGAATCTAGTATAGAAAAGTTTATATTTACAAAGATAGAGGGTCAAACTCAGTACACAGACTCAGACTTAGTTTGAGAGAATCCAGTCTTCCATAATCGAACCCTAGTCCGAACACAAGATCAAACTCGCCAAAAACCCCAAATCCTAGGGTTTTCAACTCGAATCAGATGCAGAGACGAGAAGACAAATAACTGAAACAGGCTCAGAGGTCTCTTTCAGAGACTCATGAGAAAACAAACAGGTAAAATAGCAGGATCGAAACAAACATAGTGCAAAAGCTGAGTTAAAGCATAAAGAACATGTTTTAAGAAATGCTTGGAACTTAAACAAGTATAGAAGACAAAGATGTAGTATAAACTTAAGGAAACAGTAGATGAAACATGTCTAGAAAGAACTCAAACAAAGTCCAGAAGAAGGAAATAAAGAACTAAGAGCTTAGTAGCAAATACAGTAAAGAAACACTGGGGTAAACGAACATATAAGATAAACGTGTGAAAGCATGATATAGAAACAAGTAGAAGAAAGATCGAAGCACAATAGAAAACATGCATAATAAGGCAAACATAAGAACATTTGAGAAGAACTGTGACGATCCGGGCCGTTGTCACGTGAGTTACCCTCTCGTTTCCCGCCATATTGTGTTGCCTTATGTTTCAATATCGATATTTGAGTTGATCGGGTGGAATTGAGTTGGTTTTAGTTGGAAATGAGGCACTTAGCCTCTTAGAAGAAAGCTTGTTTTAGAAAAGTCAACCAGAAGTTGACTATGTGGTTAGAGGGATCGGATGTGAATTCCGGTGGTTCGATTAGCTTCAGCGGATAATTTGTGACTTAGGAGTGTGATCGGAATCGAATTTGGAGGTCCGGTGTAGATTTAGGCTTGAATTGGCGAAGTTTGAATTTTGGCAAATTCCGATTGATAAGTGAGATTTTGATCAGAGGATCGGAATGGAATTCCGAGAGTTGCAGTAGCTTCGTTAGGTGATTTTGGATATGTCTGCAAATTTTCAGGTCATTCGGACATCGTTTGGTCGGGTTTTTGATCGAAAGTGCATTTCAGAAGTTCTTGAAGAACTTAGGCTTTGATTTGATGAAAATTGAGGATTTTGATGTTAACGATAGTGTTTTGATGAATCGAGCAAGTTTGGATAGGGTATTAGATCATGTTTGTGCTTTTGGTTGAGGTTCCGGGGGCCTCGGTGTGATTTCGGGTGGTTAAACGGTGAAGTTGGATGTTTGTTGCAGGTCTGAAGTATCTGGCTTCTGGTATTTCCACATCTGCGAAAAAGGCGCCGCATAAGTGGTTCCGCAGATGCGGCTATGGTGTCGCAGAAACGGTCCTCGAGGGGGCCTGGCATTTTCGCAGGAGCGAAAGTCCTTCCGCAAAAGCAGGTCCACATAAGCGGACAATTCATCGCAGAAGCGGTTGAGTGGACACCGCATAAGCGGGCCTTTAGTCGCAAAAGCGGCACCTGGGGGAGTTAAGTGAAAACTGCATAAGCTGTCACATGGCCGCAGAAGCGGTCCTGTATAAGCGGTAGCAGGACCGCATAAGCGAAAATTTGCTGAAGGGTTTTAATGAAACAGTGTTCGCAAATTTCAGAGGTTGAGGAAAACATTTTGACTTCGGGAAGAGGCGATTTTGGGCGATTTTGGGAGGATTCGAAGGGGATTCCATCAGGTATGAATTAGTAGCCTCGGAATATGTTATTATGGTGTAAAAATATTAATTTAAACACTGAAAATTCAAGGATTTAAGGGTTAAAAATGGTGGTTAGGGCTTGAAACCTAAGAAAGTGTAAACTTGGAATTTGAGGGGTCAAATGGAATCCAATTTTGATGAATTTGATATGGGTAAACTAGTGGCGAGACGAGGAGTCCGGTAATGTGCATTTTGTAATTTTTCAAGAAGTGGGCCCGGGGCTCGGGTTTTGCTAGTTTCGAGATTTTTGATATTTTTCGATTGTTTTCGATTGGGTATTGTTCCCTTAGCATATTGTAATGCATTCGCTCTTATTTTGGTTGGATTCGACGCTTATGGAGGCCGAATTGAGGGGCAGAGGCATCGCGAGCGAGGAATTTCACCGGTTCGAGGTGAGTAATACTTGTAAATGATATCCTGAGGGTTTGAAACCCCGGATTTGCACATCATAGTACTGTATTGTGGTGACTTGCACGCCAGGTATGAGCGTGGGGTAGAGCACCTTTGGGGATGGTGACTTGGTCCGTCCCGGTTGTTGATTTTACTGCATAATTGATTGAAAACTACTTGATGTTATCATGATTTGGGCTGATTGCCATGTTTTGGGCTTTGTGCCGATTATTTGGATCCCATAGGGATTATTATCATTGTTTCCATGATACTTAGCATGTTTTCATGATATCAGTCCTGAGTTAAAAACTGTCTCAAAATGATTAGTAAATTTCTAAAGTCTTAAACACTTAAGCTATAATTCCTAATAATTGGAATTGAAAATGATAAACTTGACTGTGCCTGTGTGGCTTACGTGCATATATCTGGATTCAGTGTGGATCGGGCTACGCACCGCAGCAGTGTTGCATGTGCATTTCTGGACTGATGATGGATCGGGCTGCACGCTGCAGCAGTGTGATATTGATATTGCGCTTGGGCTGTAGGAGCCCCTCCGGAGTCGGAACCTCCACAGTGAGCGCGGGTACCCAAATGGATCGGGCTGTACGTCGCAGCGGTCATGTGCATTGCATTGTATTCACACATTGATTCCTGTTTGTACTATATGGCATGACATTTAGCACTCTCATATCATTGGCATCCATGCTATTTCTTGCACTGTGTACCAGATACCCTGGTGTTATTTGTAAATAGAGTGTTGTGCCTAAGGGCTAACTTGTGTGCGGACTTGCACTACCTAATATCGCATTCATATGCTTAATGTTGGAAAAGGAATTTTTTTAAAAGGGATTTTTAAATTGAGCTAGATGTTTCTAAAGGATTTTCACGTTTTTGCTATTTTGTTCAAAAGGATGTACTGTACTATATAGCATGATGGAGTGCTCTTACGTGATTTCTTACCGCTCAGTTATTATTTACACTTATTGCCACTGAGTTGGAAGTACTCACTTTACTCCCTGCACCACGTGTGCAGATTCAGGTGTCCCGTGAGCATAGTCGAGCTATTTGCTGCTTCAGAGTTTCTCAGGAGTTGTCGAGGTAGCTGCCTGACGTTCGCAGGACTCGACTCCTCCCCTATTCCTTTATTATTTCTGCATTTTAGAACATCAGTATTACTGAGGATGTATTATTTTGTTATCTTAAAGGCTCTAGACTCATGATCCCCAGGTCTTTGGGAGTATATTCTGTGTTATCGTGATATTCAGCTTAATCTTTTAGTTTCATTGTTATTAATAATATTCAAATAACTGGTTTTGAGCTTTATGCTCGGGTTGAGAGTATAAATGGTCGGGCTTGCCTAGCAATTGATGTTGGGCGCCATCACGACCGGGATTGGGGTCA
>MU683666.1:0-27742 GCA_026770625.1 Nicotiana glauca
CAAGCCTAAGTTCTTTTAAAACTTCAAAAACACACATTCGATAAAAAACCCGACCAAAACATGTCCGAATGACTTAAAATTTTGCACACATGTCCCAAATGACATGACGGTGCTACAGAAGCTTCCGGAGATCCGATCTGACCCTCGGATCAAAATTTCACCTATCAACCGGAAATCGCCAAAATATTAGTTTTCAGCATTTCTAGCCTAAATGAGCTACGGACTTCCAAAATATATTCCAAACACGCTCCCAACCCTGAAATCACCTAACGGAGCTAACGGAACCATCGAATTTCCATTCCGAGGCTGTCTTCATACAGTTCTGATTACGGACCATTTTTCAACTCTTAAGCTCTCGTTTAGGGACTAAGTATCCCAAAACACTCCGAATCCCAACACCGAATGTCCCGACAAGCCAAAATAGTAGAAATGAACTTAGAGGAAGCAGTTAATAAGGGAATGGGGTGTAAATTCTAAAAACGACCGGCTGGGTCGTTACACCCCCGGGCCCATATGGTCAAAACCCGAGGTTCGAACCAAAACCCGATTACCCATTCCCTCACGAACTCAAATATGTAATTTGTTTTGAATCGGACCTCAAATTGAGGTCCAAATCCCCAATTTTTAGAAAACCTAGGTTCTACCCAAAAACCCCAATTTAACCCATGAAAATCCTTGATTTTAAGTGGAAAACATGTTAAATGATGTTAATGATTGAAAGAATTAAGTAAAAATTGACTTACTAATGATTTGGAATGAAACTTGTTCTTAATAAATCTCCTAAGGTGTTGTATTTTGAAAGTGGGGTGAAAAATAGCCAAAAATTCGACTAAGTATGAAAATGTTGGGTTGCAGATATGGGAATTGCGAACTGGGATTCGCAATTGCGAACCTCGACCAAAAGTGGGAAATGCGAACCAGGGCTCGCATTTGCGAACCCTTAAGAAAAGACCAGTATTCGCATTTGCTAACAAAAGGTCGCATTTGCGACCTGGCCATCTTCGCATTTGCGATCAAAAGGGTTGCATTTGCGACCCAGTGCAAATTCCCCTGAGTTCGCATTTGTGAACATGATGATTGCATTTGCGATAAGTCCCCAGGGTTTGCAATTGCGATGAAATGCTCGCATTTGCAAGCTCGCAATTGCGATACACACTTCGCAAATGCGAAGATCATAGAAGAAGCATACAAGATTTTCATTAAGTTCAAAAATACAATCCGACACCTATCCAAAACTCACCCGAGCCCTTGGGGCTCCAAACCAAATATGCACACAACCTCAAAAATATCTTACGAACTTATTCGCGCGATCAAATTGCCAAAATAACATCATATACATCGAATTAAACCTCAAAATTCATAATTTCTTTCAAATATTCATAAAACATCAAATTCTAATTTTTACGTCCGAAACACGTCAAACGATGTCCGTTTTCAACAAAACCTTACAGAAAGCGCTTAAACCACATATAAGACATGTACCGGGCACCGGAACCAAAATGCGGGCCTGATACATAGTCTTTTAATCAAACTTCATTTCCAATTTCCTTAATTATTTTCAGAAAACAATTTCACACAAAAATTCATTTCTCGGGCTTGGGACCTCGGAATTCAATTCCGGGCATACACCCAAGTCCCATATTTTCCTACGGACCCTCAAGGACCGTCAAATCACGGGTCTGGGTCCGTTCACCTAAAATATTGACCGAAGCCAAATTTATTCAATTTAATATCAAAATTTAGCATTTTTCTCACATAATTCATATTTAAGCTTTCCGGCTACGCACCTGAACTACACACATAAATCGAGGCAACCCTAAATGAGGTTTTCAAGGCTTTGGAAGTACAAAATGGATAGGAAAACAGGTGATGACCCTTTGGATCGTCACATTCTCCACCTCTAAAATAACCGTTCGTCCTCGAACGGTTAAAAGAAGGAAGTACCTGAGTTGGGAAAAAGATGAGGATAACGACTCCGCATATCGGACTCAGACTCCCAGGTCGATGCCTCAGGAGGCTGACCTCTCCACCGAACGCGCACAGAAGGAAAACTCTTGGATCTCAACTGACGAACCTGCCGGTCCAAAATAGCTACCGGTTCCTCCTTGTAAGACAAGTCCTTGCCCAACTGGACAACGCTGAAATCTAACACGTGGGCTAGATCACCGTGATACCTCCGAAGCATGGGTACATGAAAAACTGGATGCATGACTGATAAACTAGGCGGCAATGCAAGTATATAAGCCACCTCTACCACTCGATCAAGAATATCAAACGGACCAACGAACCTAGGGCTAAGCTTGCCCTTCTTCCCAAATCTCATCACGCCCTTCATAGGCAACACTCGAAGCAATACCCGCTCACCAACCATGAAAGCTACATCTCGAACCTTACGATCTGCATAGCTCTTTTGCCTAGACTGAGCTGAACGAAGCCTATCCTGAATGATCTTGACCTTGTCCAAGGCCTCCTGAACCAAATCTGTACCCAATAACCGAGCCTCTCCCGGCTCGAACCATCCAACCGGAGGCCGACACTGCCTACCATATAAAGCCTCGTAAGGAGCCATCTGTATGCTCGACTGGTAGCTGTTGTTGTAGGAAAACTCCGCTAAAGGTAAGAATTGATCCCACGTACTCCAAAGTCAATAAAACAAGCTCGGAGCATATACTCCAAAATTTGAATAGTCCGCTCTGACTGACCGTCTGTCTGGAGGTGAAATGTTGTGCTCAAATCTACCCGTGTACCCAACTCTTGCTACACCGCTCTCCAGAAGCGCGAGGTAAACTGCGTACCCTGATCCGAAATGATAGACACGGGCACACCATGAAGGCGAACAATCTCCCAAATATAGATCTCAGCGAACCTCTCAGAAGAATACGAGACTGCCACATGAATGAAATGTGCTGACTTGGTCATCCTGTCAACAATAACCCATATCGCAACGAACTTCTTCCGAGTCAGCGGAAGTCCAGTAACAAAATCCATAGTAATCAGCTCCCGCTTCCACTCAAGAAGCTCAATCCTTTGGAATACACCACCAGGCCTCTGATGCTCGTACTTAACTTGCTGACAATTCAAATAACGAGCCACATATGCTACGATATCCTTCTTCATTCTACGCCACCAATAATGCTGCCGCAAATCCTGATACATCTTCGCGGCGCCCGGATGAATAGAGTACCTAGAACTATGGTCCTCCTCTAAAATCAACTCTCGAAGCCCATCCATATTGGGCGTACAAACTCGCCCCTACAATCTCAAAACTCCATCCGCATCTAAGGTAACTTGCTTGGCACCTCCTCGCTGCACCGTGTCTCTAAGGACACACAAATGGGGATCATCAAACTGCCGATCATGGATACGCTCCAATAATAAAGAATGAGCGGCCGTGCATGCTAACACACAATTGGGCTCAGAAACATCCAATCTCACGAACTGATTGGCTAAAGCCTAAACATCCAAAGCAAGCGGCCTCTGGCTGATCGAAATATAAGCAAGGCTGCCCATACTGGCTGACTTCCTACACAAAGCATCAGCCACTACATTGGCCTTCCTCGGATGATAAAGAATAGTGACATCATAATTCTTCAACAACTCCAAATACCTCATCTACCTCAAATTCAACTCCTTTTGCTTGAGCAACTACTGAAGACTCTTGTGATCAGTGAATACCTCACACGCCACGCCATACAAATAATGCCTCCAAATCTTCATTGCGTGAACTATGGCTGCCAACTCTAGATCATGCACTGGATAGTTCTTCTCATGAATCTTCAACCGTCTCGAAGCATAGGCAATGACCTTGCCATCCTGCATCAACACTGCTCCAAGCCCAATACGGGAAGCATCACAATAAACTGTATAGGGCCCTGAACCTATGAGCAAAAACAACACCGGTGCCGTAGTCAGAGCTGTCTTGAGCTTCTGAAAGCTCGCCTCACACTCATCCGACCATCTGAACTGGGCAGCATTCTGGGTCAATCTAGTTATCGGGGCTGCAATAGATGAAAATCCCTCCAGGAACCGTCGATAGTAGCCTGCCAACCCCAAGAAACTCCAAATCTCTATAGCTGATGTTGGTCTAGGCCAGTTCTTGACTGCCTCAATCTTCTTCGGGTCCACCTGAATACCCTTTGCCGATACAACATGACCCAGATATGCAACTGAAACCAACCAGAATTCACACTTTGAGAACTTATCATATAACTGACTACCCCTCAGAGTCTGAATAACCACTCTAAGGTGTTGCTCGTGCTCCTCCTGGATGCAGGAGTATATCAATATATCATCAATAAACACTATAAAAAATGAATCCAAATAAGGCCTGAACACTCGGTTCATCAAGTCCATGAGGCTGCTGGGGCATTTGTCAACCCGAATGATATAACCAAGAACTCATAATGCCCATACCGAGTGCGGAAAGCTTTTTTAAGGTCATCGGACGCCCTAATCCTTAACTGATAGTAACCATATCGCAAGTCAATCTTGGAGAATACCCTGGAACCCTGAAGCTGGTCGAACAAATCATCAATCCTCGACTGTAGATACTTATTCTTGACCGTTACCTTGTTCAGTTGCCGGTAATCAATGCATATCCTCATTGAGCCATCCTTCTTCTTGTCAAATAACACTGGGTCTAATGAAACCCTTTTCAAGCAAATCCTGCAACTGTTCCTTTAACTCTTTTAACTCCGGTGGGGCCATACGATGTGACGAGATAGAAATGGGCAGAGTGCCCGTAACCAAATTAATGCAAAAATCAATATCCTTGTCGGGTAGCATACTCGGCAGTTCTGAAGGATAAACATCAGGGAACTTACAAACAACGGGCACAAAATCGATAGAGGGAACCTCAACACTGGAATCCCAAACATAAGCTAAATAAGCCAAACATCCCTTCTCGACCATGCGCCGAGCCTTCACATACGATATGACTCTGCGGGTAGAATGACCTGGAGTCCCTCTCCACTCTAAACGAGGCATACCCGGTAAAGCCAAGGTCACCGTCTTGGCATGGCAGTACAAGATAGCGTGATAGGGTGACAACCAGTCCATCCTCAATATAATATCAAAGTCAACCATATCTAAAAGCAACAAATCTACACGAGTCTTCAGACCCCCAATCACCACGACACAAGAGCGATGGACTCGATTGACCACAATGGAATCACCCACTGGTGTAGACACATAAACAGGAACACCCAATGCATCACTAGGCATGATCAAATACGGGGAAAAATAGGATGACACATATGAATACGTAGACCCCGGATCAAACAACACTGAAGCATCTCTATCACAAACCAGAACAGTACTTGTAATGACTGCATATAAAGCCTCTGCCTCGGGCCTAGCCTGAAGAGCATAACATCAGGGCTAGGGCCCACCACTCTGATCTACCTCTCTGGGCCGGCCTGCTACTGGCCGGCCTCCACATCTAGTAGTCTGAGCTCCACCTCTATAACCTCTACCTCTAGTACATCTACCCCGCCTCTAGCTGGCTGAGCTGGATGTGGAGTAGCTGGTGCCTGAACCATGGCACGAGAACCCTGGTGCTGAGAACTGCTCGGTGCTCGAGGGCAAAATCTGGCAATATGACCCGTGTCACCACAAGTGTAACAAGCCCTCGGTTGCTGGCCCTGTCGACCTGAGTGACCACTATGGAAACTCTGAAGCGGTGGTGCACTGAATGGCTGCTGATCAGAATAATGTGTGTGAGAACCACGACCACCTGGGGCACCTTGAGAAACCTGAAGGGCTAACTGGAAAGGCCTAGAAGGCTGACCCCTATCATATGAATCTCTGCCTCTAGATGAGGCACCACTGAATCTCTGTTCTATGACCACCCCTCTGTGGCGATACCATCTCGATCCTCCGGGCCATATTTGGCCGCCTCCTGAAAAGTAATATCACTCCCCGCCTCTCTAGCCATCTGGAGACGAATAAGCTAGATGAGTCCATCAACAAACCGTCTCACTCTCTCCCTCTCAGTGGGGAGTATGACAGTAGCATGGCGAGCCAACTCAATAAACCTAGTCTCGTACTGGGTAACTACATGGATCCCTAATGGATACACTTGAACTACCTCTGATAGGCCTCACAATGTGTGAAAGGGAGAAACTTCTCCAAAAATAACACTTAAAACTGATCCCACGTCAAGGCTGGAGACCCTGCTGGTCTAGCTAAATAGAAATCCCTCCACCAAGTCTTGGCGGATCCAGATAGGCGAAATGCAGCGAAATCAACTCCATTGGACTTAATAATACCCATGTTCCGAAGAACCTCGTGGCAGCTATCCAAATAATCTTGAGGATCCTCGGTGGGTGCACTGCTAAAAGTAGTAGTGAAAAGCTTGGTGAACCTATCCAATCTCCACAAAGCATCGACAGACATAGCTGCCCCGTCACCTGCCTGGGCTACCACGCTCGACTGAGCTGCTCCAACTGGCTGAACTGCTGGAGTCGGAACCTGGGGAACTACCCGCTCCGGAGTGCGAGTAGCAGGAGTCTGGGCCCCTCCTCCAGCCTGAGAGACAGCTGGTGCTATAGGAAGCAAACTCGCTCTGGTAACACTCTCCATGAGGCCCACCAATCGGACCAATGCGTCCTGAAGAACTGGGGTAGCAATAAACCCCTCTGGGACCTGAGCTGGGCCCACCGGAACTACTGGGGCTGGGGCTGGAACCTCCTCATCAAAGTCGACCTGAGGCTCCACCGCTGGTGCTGCTGCTCGGGGCTGGGCTCTGCCCCTACCTCGGCCTCTAGCATGGCCTCGTCCTCTTCCCCTAGCGGGAGATGCCAGGGGCTCGGACTGCTGATCGAAAAATGAAGAAGCACATATTCTCTCAATCTGCGAAAGAACAAAGTAAAAATTCAATTAGCATTGACAAATAGAACCGCACGACAAGAAAGAACAAATGTGAAACTTTTTCTAAATCTGTAGCCTCTGGGTGATAAATACAGATGTCTCCGCACCGATCTCTTAGACTCTACTAAGTTTGTCCGTGAGTTGTGAGACCTATGTAACCTAGAGCTCTGATACCAACTTATCACGACCCGGATTTCCCACCCTCGGTAGTCGTGATGGCGCCTACTCGTAGAAGATATGCAAGCCAAATTTAATTACTTTTCGTTAACAACATAAACCCTTTTTAACAATTACTGGCAATAATATAAAAGCAATGAGATTAAATAATAAGCGGAAGTCTTAACATTATATAAAACTGAATCGAAATGCGGAAAGTTCAACAAAATCCTCTACCCAAAACTGGTGTCATTGTACTCAGGAATTGCTAAGAACACTAAATACAAACTGTTTGTCTCGAATACATTGAGATAACAAACTATAAAGAGAGGATAAGGGAGACGCCGGGCCTGCGGACGCCTTCAAGGCTACCTCGGGTCTCGCTGGACTGAAGGCCTGCTCCCACACTGTTGCTGCTGCTGCTGCCCGAAACCTGGATCTGTGCAAAATAGCACAGAGTGTAGTATTAACACAACCAACCCTATGTGTTGGTAAGTGTCTAGCCTAACCCCAACAAAGTAGTGACGAGACTAGACCGGACTACCATATAAACCTGTACAATTTCATATGTATACAGCAGAATCGAAATACAAAACAGATAAACAATATGGGAGGGGGGCATGCTGTGGGGAAATAACAATTTCCAAATAAGAGCCGTCCAATAAAGAAGGAAAACAACACAACTCAATCATAAATAATGAAACAGAAATCAACAAGTGCACGACATCACCCTTCGTGCTTTTACTCTCATACTCACCAAGCAATAACATGTGCACGGTATCACCCTTCGTGCTTTTACTCTCATTCCTCACATATATCAATAACATCGACACGGAATGGTACATCGTGCGGTACGACATCGCCCTTCATGCTTTAATACTCTTTTCGTATAATAAGCGAACATTGCACGGCATCACCCTTCGTGCTTTACACTCTTTCCTTACCATAAACAAACAATGTACGACATCATCCTTCGTGCTTTAACACTCTTCCTCACCCAAACAACAATCACAAACAAGGGCAAGAGAATAAATAAACAATAATGGAAATCCCGGCAAGGAACACAAACAAGCAATTAAAAACTCGGCAAGGGTACAACATCAATAATCTCAACGTCCCGGCAAGGGGAAAATATTCAATAATCAACAACGTCCCGGCAAGGGAACAAATCATTAACTCTTTACCTTTCGTTCACTTTCATCTCATAGTTTACATTATCACTCGAGCCAATGCTCCAAAAATTTACTTGTCTCATATACCTTCACAAGTGTATTTCAACTCGAGACAACGCTCCACGAATTTCAAAGGTCACAATTTCTTTCATAAGATCTTTACAACACATAGAAGCCATCAATTAAGCATGGAAGATATAACAAAATCCCAACTATTTGCAATTAAGGACTCACGGTCATGCTAGACACCAATGTATAGATACTCGTCACCATGCCTATACATCGTACTCGATACTTAGCAAGTAGCAAATAAGACTCAACTCTTATTCCCTCAAGCTAGGGTTAAACAAAACACTTACCTCGATACTTTGAACTCAGCTCAAGCCTCAACTATAGCTTTACCCCGTGATACCACCTCCAATCCGCTTGAATCCAACCACAAATTACTCAATTACTTTAATAAACACTAAATGAATCAATTTGAATGTATAAAAATGAATTTCTCATGTTTTTCCCAAAAATTTCCAAAATCGCCCCTGGCCTAGGTGGTCAAAACCTGAGGTTCGTACCAAAAACCGCTTACCCATTCCCCCACGAACTCAAATATGTAATTTATTTTTAAATCGGACCTCAAATTGAGGTCCAAATTCTCAACTTTTAGAAAACCTAGGTTCTACCCAAAACACCCAATTTCACCCATGAAAATCCTTGATTTTAAGTGGAAAACATGTTAAATGATGTTAATGATTGAAAGAATTATCGACTTACAAATGATTTGGAATGAAACTTGTTCTTGAAAATTCGCCTAAGGAGTTGTATTTTGAAAGTGGGGTGAAAATTGGCCTAAAATTCGACTAAGTATGAAAATGCTGGGTTGCAGATATGGGAATTGCGAACTAGGGTTTGCAATTGCGAACCCCGACCAAAAGTGGGAAATGCGAACCAGGGCTTGCATTTGCGAACCCTTAAGAAATCCCAATATTCGCATTTGCGAACAAAGGTCGCATTTGTGATCAAAAGGGTCGCATTTGCGACCCAGTGCAAATTCCCCTGAGTTCGCGTTTGCGAACAGGATGATTGCATTTGCGATCATAGGCCAAAGTCCCCAGGCTTTGCAATTGCGAGTTCGCAATTGCGATACACACTTCGCAAATGTGAAGATCACAGAAGAAGCATACCAGATTTTCATTAAGTTCAAAAATGCAATCCGACGCCTATCCAAAACTCACTTGAGCCCTCGGGGATCCAAACCAAGTATGCAGACAATCTCAAAAACATCCTACAGACTTACTCGCGGGATCAAATTGCCAAAATAACATCATATACATCGAATTAAACCTCAAAATTCATAATTTCTTTCAAATTTTCATAAAACATCAAATTCTCATTTTTAATTCCAAAACACGTCAAACGACGTCCGTTTTCAACCAAACTTTACAGAAAGTGCTTAAACCACATATAAGACCTGTACCGAGCACCAGAACCAAAATACGGGCCCGATACCATAGTCTTTTAATCAAACTTCATTTCCAATTTCCTTAATTATTTCCAAAAAATAATTTCACACAAAAATTCATTTCTCGGGCATGGGACCTCAGAATTTGATTCCGGGCATACGCCCAAGTCCCATATTTTCCTACGGACCTTCCAGGACTGTCAATGATGAGTCCGGGTCCGTTCACCCAAAATGTTGACCGAAGTCCAATTTATTCAATTTAATATCAAAATTTAGCATTTTTCTCTCATAATTCATATTTAAGCTTTCCGACTACGCGCCAGGACTGTGCACACAAATTGAGGCAACCCTAAATGAGGTTTTCAAGGCCTCAAAAATACAAAATAGGTAGGAAAACAGGCGTCACTATCCAACATGTTATATTCATATGTATTCTACAGGTGTATTCGTATGTATTCAGAATCAGTTGTTTGGATTATATATCCAAGTCAGAAACTGAACGTTACATATCGTATATGTATTTATCAGTTTGCAAAATATGTACCCAACCTGTTGTATTTACATATGTTAAACATATATGTTCATATGGCATCAAATGTGTATGTAGTAGTATTCAGATGTATTTGGTTGTCTTTGTATATTATATTCAGACACAGTGTATAACATATTATATAAGTATGTATTAAACAAGATGTATTCGAATGTATTCAACGGATAGTTTTCAACAGAATTTAATAGATTGTATTCATATGTATACATATGTATTTATTTGGTTTGTACTTGAAGAAAGATTATACAATCTCAAATCCAGATACTTTTTGTACCTAGATTTATTTATATGTATTCAAAAAAAAAAAAAACTGACTTAGATATTACATGATATTGATACATGTATTTAGTAGGGTATATTAGTATGCAATCAGATTCAGTCGATTCGATGTTATATCAAAGTCAGAAATTGAATAATATGTATTCAGCAGGGGCTATAAG
Organism: Nicotiana glauca; assembly: GCA_026770625.1. Classification (NCBI taxonomy): domain Eukaryota; kingdom Viridiplantae; phylum Streptophyta; class Magnoliopsida; order Solanales; family Solanaceae; genus Nicotiana; species Nicotiana glauca. The sequence continues at coordinate 10,645 of MU683666.1, forward strand.
TATGTATTCAACATCTTGTATAAGTATGTACCTAACATGTTGTATTTACAATCTATTAAACATGTATATTCATATGGCATCAAAATTGTATGTAGTAGTATTCATATGTATTTTGGTTGGATTTGTATATTAAAGTCAGTCATAGTGTATAACAGATTGTATATGTATGTATTAAACATGATGTATTCGAATGTATTAAATATGATGTATTCGAATATATTCAACATGGATTTTTCAACAGAATTTAACAGACTGTATTCATATATATGCAGATGTATATGTTTGGTTTGTATATTCAGAAAGATTATACAATCTCAAATCCAAAGACTTTTCGTATCTAGATTTATTTAGATGTATTCACAGAAAAATGAATGACTTATGTATTGCTGAATGAAATATGAAATCTTATTATACTACATTCATATTCATATGTTTATAATAATTTTATCCCATCTGTTGTCAGACATTTTTGAATATAGAATACGAGTGTACCCTGGTTTATGTATTCACACAATAATCTAACACAATAACTAACTATATCCAGAATCTATTCACAAAAAAATCCAAAATGTATTATTGCATAATATCACCGGAGTTTATGACACATCGTTGTAGCACTAATACAAGTCAGAATTCGAACTAAGTCCTACGTGGAGCATTTCTGCACGTTCACTTATTATGTCCTCCCTGCCCACATATGCTATATGAATGTTGATTTTTCTGCTGCAGCAATTCACTGAACGGCTTATCGCATTTCTTCTTTGGCCTTCCAGGAGGTCTTTTCCATTTGGATGTAATACAACTTTCTCTGAAATATGTGTTGGTATATTCCATTCATTTCAGTCCGGTAGCGGATACACATGCACCTCGTATGTTATTACAAGAGATTTTGGTTTGTAATATTTAGAGCAATAATCTTCTGGCATTAGAAACTTGCTATTCAATCTCAAGCGCGTGGGCATGGTAATTCGTCAACTTGGAACCTCCTACAAATGTATTTTCTCTCTAACAGGCACACGATGTAATGCCTCCCTTCATCATTCACTGTATGCAAGTATTCCGTCGATGGTTCCACCTACATTTAAACATAGATATATAAGTTTTGAACACATACAAACCAAAAAATTCATTTATATACCAAATAATAGATGCATTAAATATACAATAGGTTGAATTAAATCAAATATGTATTAAATCCAAATATTTCTATATATAGAATGCAGAAATATGTAGTTGAATGCAATGGGATTGTTTGAATACAACAGAATACATCCTATATGTAGATTGCCAGGATTTTCCTACAACAGAATACATCTTATATGTTTGAATACAACATAATACATCCTATATGAATACATTTATATACATTACATATCTGCTTATGAAATGCATATGGGTAGAAACAAAAACATTAAATTCAACTAACGATACACTGAACATATGTACTGTAATCCAAATAGTATAAATTGTGTCAAAAAAAAGTAAACCTTGTACACGGGCTAAATATATGAAATGCATATGGATAAAAATAAAACCTACCGTCATGCATGTAGATATTTCCTCATTTAAAGTAAGCATCTCCTGGTATTTTTTTCCAAGAGTTGTGTATGTCTGTGTAGCTTCTTTTCGGTTGCTGCAATTCCAATGCCGAAACATCTTCCTAACTTCTTCGAGGAAGTCGTATATTGGTAATTCCCTTACTGATACTAGTGCGGCATTGATTGACTCAGCAATATTTAACGCCATGTTCTACCCCCTGTTAACAGGTGCATACAACCTATCCCACTTTTCGTATCCAGCTAACTCCAAGTATTCTTTCACCCTAATATCTACCTTCTTCACCTTCTCCATTAGATTGTCAATATCAGCCTGTGTGTATATTTTTGCCATCGAGAAGTATATCTCGCTCAACTTTGCATGTCTCCTTTTGAATTTCTTATATACGTTATTCCATAGATGCCATATACAAGCAAAATATGGTACATCTGGATACACTCTCGATATAGATTTAATGATACTCTCATTTCTATCTGAAACAATGCACATGTTTTCCCTCTAACCATATGATTTCTTGAATTGCTCAAAGAACCACAACCAAGCAACATCGTTTTCTGAATCAATAACACCATATGCTAGTGGCAATATATGACCTGTAAAGACAATTGCATACATATTTTAAAAATATGTATTTCATTCTTTAAAATTGAACTCATTTTATATGACATAGTTATTAATATTAACAAAATTTATTATAATCCACATACTCACCTACACCATCCAACATGCTGGCCGAGACGAATGTTCCGGTGTAATAAGATTTTAGATGACTTCCATCCACAACCGCAATGAGTCTATAATGATCGAACCCCCTTATAAAGGCGTACAAAGATATGTACATATACATGAACTCATTTTTTGGCGATTTTACCATTTTAATGTGCGAACCAGGATATCTCATATCCATTGTATGTAAGTATCATGCTAATTTTTTGTATGAATCAGCCGGTTCACTTCACAAAAAATTCATTACCTTTTCGTTAGCCCGCCACACCAACATGTAGCTAGAATCCACACCTAAATCTATTTTCACATTATCAATCATATCCTTTGGGGTGTATTTCCTCTTATGATTTGTAAGATTGGGCCTAATCATACCACCTATAAGGAAGCTACTTGCCTGGCGTTGCTCAAACACATTGTCCTTCAACGGACATGTATGCTTATAATTGAACTCTCTCACTTTGAATAGTTCTGATTTGTTAATGCTAGAAGCCTTAAACCTCCATTCGCAATCTTCCGATATACATAATAATGCATAGCTACAAAGAATTTATCATTATACATATGATCAGTATAAATACTTAACAAAATACACTCATATACACTTGAATACATTTTATATATATATATATATATATATATATATATATATATATATATATATATATATATATATATATATATATATATATATATATATACACATACATTATTATACAACACAAAATATATATAATGGTATATATTTAAATATGTCTGAATACGCCTATAGTTATATGCATACATTTAAATACAACTAATACACCAAAAAAAAAAAGCAAGAGCCACTGTAATAATTTTCTACCAGTAAAATATACAATAATACATGTATTTGAAATACATAAATAATATGGTGTTACATCCCATGTTTTCGTACGTGAGAATATGTCGTAAGCCAATTGATTTAAGCTCGGAAATGAGATCATTTTTGAAAGTACATAATGTAAGTTCATCATTTTATCTTGGAGCTTACAGATCTTTAAGATCATGAATAACAAGTACCAAAAGGGTTGGAAAGCTTAGACGCTAAACGAACTGAAGAAAATAAGTTTCGTCGAAAGTCGACAAGTTTGAAATGTTATAACATATACTTTTTGGGTGAGACTAGGGTGATTAAAATGATAAGGAGGTTAATTTATGATTTATTTTAGCTGTATGATAGTTATGCTTTATGTTTCTAAGTCAATCTAGTTGTGGAACAAAAGTTGGTAAAGGTCATCACAAGTTGCATTCATAATGTGCTGAAATTTAGGTCAATGTAGCTGAAGTTCTCTCCTAATATACTTGAAATCAAGAGATGGTCTACATATAAAATTGAAGATCAACGAGTCTCGTTTCTAACTCATTAAACCGTTTATCGATACAATATTGGACTATAGAGATATTCGCGATTTCGTGAGACTGCGCCAAGCAACTCTCAATGGGGCCTACATAGGCGATTTAAGACATATGGATATATATAAGATTCCTCAACCCCATTTTAAGTCGTTATTTTCAGTATATACCTTAGAACCCTATAAACACTCTCTCAAGTTTCTCTCATGATCCAAGACCCAAACAAAAGACAGACTATACAAATCAAGTATCGGGAATCCCGTGGCGCTAGTAAGTTTCTAATTCTTATTGTTGCTGATTTTTGGGTGGTTCCAACTCGTGTGGGAGGTTTTTAAGTGGTTTATGTTCTGTAAAATACTCTCCCATACCCTAGGTTATTTCAAGTATTGCAAATGGATTACGCCATATTTCAACATCAAAAGTGAAGAATAACACCTCTTTGAGGTTGTGTCGTCATTGAGGATAGTATGGGCTGTTTTGTGCTGAAATTTCAAGTTGTTGCTACTTTTGAAGATGAGTATAACAACCTAATAATTGTGCTTAAGCTTGCTTGTATGTTGGTTAAGTTGTTAGGATGATAAACTACAAGATAATACTTAGATTAGGTTAAGTCACTTTTATGGTATTGTATTGCCATTGAGGGCTGTTGTAAGATAAATATAACTTGGATTTTGACTTGAAGCTATTGTAGGAGGTATGTGTATTGTGTTATTGCAGGTGCTTAATATTATCTTGATGTTGATCAAGTTAAATGGTTGGACTAGACATGAACTAGTGAAGAAAGTTTCTAATTGAAGATAGTTGGAGTTGTGGATTGTTTTCTTTGTTATAAATATATGGTATAAGGGTGGAATCATTGATGAACTAATTCATTATCATGTTAATGATGCTGTGAAGTTAATGTAAAAAGTCTATAGGGGTGATATGGGTTATACATATTTCAATCGGAGCTTGCCACTCGTCGTGAAATAGTGTGACTTGTTGTTGTTATATAGTGTCTTGTTATTGATATTTATATGTTGATGGATTTCTCTGGTAGTTGTTGTTGGTACATGGTATTGGAGGAGGCCCTTGTTACAGGGGAGATGTTGTCCGAATTTACGTAAACGAGCTACTAGCTTAAGTTACACACATAGCCTTTGCTCAGCACTGATTTTGAATCTCCTTATACTATGATTGAGTTTACTTGTTTGAAGAGTTTCTTGGAAGGGATTAAGGACTCAAGGGGTTTAAGGTATGTTAAGGTACTTCCTTCTTTCTTTTGACATGATCTAAAGTGAAATTAATATGCTACTTCATAACGGATCTACTCCTAGAAACTAAGGTTGTCTGTGTTGTTCTTTCCTTATAAAATTATTCTAAGTAAGTGTATATGATCCTTGAATCCTACTAAGGTTTATATTGAGGGTATGAATGTCCATAATGTTCTTAAGTCACTCCAAAAGGTTTAGAAGGTTATTCCATGAGTCTAGTATGCATTATATATAGTATCTATTTTACTCTACCGAGTCGCGCTATAGTTGGCCAGGTATGGCATCTATTGTGCAACCACTGATCAGTTGAGTTTACCAAGCTCTACGTGGCCGGGTATGATTCTACCGAGCCTTATGATGGCCGGGTATCTTTTTATCGAGTCTTCTTTGAGGCCGGGTATGATATGATGATGATGATGCCCATAGAGGTGTATATTTTTAAAAGTTTATGTATATATATGTATTATGCATTTCATCTCAGTAACCCCCAGAGGCACTTAGATGTTACAGGTTGTATATCCTCTATCTCTCTTTACATTACTGTTCTTCTTTATGCTTTTTTGCCTTACATACTCGGTGAAGTCCCTTTTGCCTGGGGACGCTGCATTTCATGCCCGCAGGTCCCAATTGATAGGTTGACAGTCTTCCTTGTAGGATATCAGCTCAGCGAAGGTGTTGGTGTACTCCACCTGCTTCGGAGTTGCCTATTTGGTCAGTATACTTTGGATATGTATTGATTGGTATGGCCGGGCCCTGTCCCGACCTTTATAATTTTATATACTCTTAGAGGCTTGTAGACATATGTCAGGTGTATAGATACTTGTTTGGCTTTGTCAGCTTATGTTTTGAGTTTACAAATGGTCATGTCGGCCTTATAGACCCGTATGTCACATATATAAGTTCGTATATCATGTTAGGTCGTCATATGTTGAGTATTCTCTTATGTTTTATTCTTGTTATCTCATGACGAGTTTTTTGGCTCATTTACTCATGATAGTATGATATGAAAGATATGTTACATCGGTACTCGGTTGAGTAAGGCACCGGGTGTCCGTCACGGCACTTCGATTTAGGTCGTGGCATATGGAATCATAATAGTGAAGGTCAAGTGAAAATACCCAAATACACCTATGTACATCTATATACCAATTACAACTCCTACTATGAATACAATATACAAAATAATAATAAATAGTTAGGACCACTGAAACCTGATAGCATTAGATATGTCAACCCGGAATTGAAACCTTTGAGATACAACATAATGCTCCATTACTTCTTTCAATGTAGCCTTATCCTAATATACTTGTCCAGCAATAACCTTCCTTTGATCAGTTTTTGAAATTATCAAATCCTTGTCCAGTTTGAACACCCCAATTAGTTCCCTGAATTGACAACATCAAGAGCAAGTGTATCATCTGTATCAAAATTTTACCTTTGAACTGCTTTGTCTATTTGCACAATGTCGCCTTGAATTAAACTACCTCCGGATACAACTTCTTTGTCAATCGTTGTTATGCACAAAGGATACATCCCGAATTCTCTGCTCTCTTTTTTCAACTCTACATACACACTGTAACCCATATCATTGTGTATTTCTATTGGCGTGTAATTTCCTTCTACTTTGGAATTTTAATGGGCTTTGAGCTCAAGTCTATGTCCAGTTGATTAGAAATTGACGCAAACAAATCATTATACGACGCATACTCCTTTATCAGTGTTCCCTTAATTGAATAATCTACGTAGTTACTCTCATTATTTCACTTGCCAGAATGACGCAATAACACTGTTAAACTTGCCATATGTATAATCAAATTATACCTTAATTCGATATATAATGTATAAATCACGATTTTTTGTGGTTGAAAACAGAACTGGGTACACACTGGAACAACAGAAAAAAGGGAGAATTAAAAATCCAGAGGTTGCTCTGTTTTTTGCTATTTATCGGATTGAAAATCTTTCGTGATGGGAAGAATACAAATTATGGCGATATTTTGTGTTAGTTGAGTTATATTAGGAGACTATTTGGTAAATTGATTTCCTTTCCGTTTTAAAACAGTTGAAAGGTCCATATTTTATGCAATATACGTTATTGTATTCACGAATACAACTCGTGAATACAGTTGAATACAATAACTGATTAGCTGAACTTCCCCGATTCACGCCTATTTTTACTACTGTATTCATAAATACAGTAGCTTAAGTGCATCAAATACATCTTATAATAACAAAAAACATATCTACAATCCGTAATATAGCAAATGGTATATATAGATAGCTATTTACCACTAAAAGATAATGCTTTATGAAAATTCCTCTACTCTGGAAGCTTGGGCCTAATCATACCACCTATAAGGCTGTTACTTGCCTGGCGTTGCTCATACACTTTGTCCTTCAACGGACATGCAAGCTTGTCATTGAACTCTCTCACCTTGAATAGTTCTGATTTGTTAATGCTAGAAGCCTTAAACCTCCATTCACAATCTTCTGACATACATATAATGCATAGTTGCAAAGAATTTATCATTATACATATGATCAGTGCAAATGCTTAACAAAATACACTCATATACATTTGAATACATTATATATATATATATATTATACAACACAAATATATATAATGGTATACATTTAAATATGTCTGAATACGCCTATAGTTATATGTATACATTTAAATACAACTAATAGACCAAAAATAAAATAGTGAGAGCCTCTGTAATAAGTTTTTACCAGTAAAATACACAAGAATATATGTATTTGAAATAATAAAAAATATAGAATCATAACAGTGAAGGTCAAGTGAAAATTCCCAAATACACCTATATACACCTATATACCAATTACAACTCCTACCATGAATACAATATACAAAAAAATAATGAATAATTAAGACCACTCAAACCTGATAGCATTAGATCAGTCAACCCAGGATTGAAACCTTTGAGATATAGCATAATGCTCCATCACCTCTTTCAATGTAGCCTTATCTTTATATATTTGTCCAACCATAACCTCCCTTTGATCAGTTTTTGAAATTATCAAATCCTTGTCCAGTTCGAACACTCCAATTGGTTCTCCTGAATTGACAACATCAAGAGCAAGTGTATCATCTGTATCAAAATTATACCTTTGAACTGCTTCGTCTATTTGCACAATGTCGCCTTGAATTAAACTACCTCCGGATACAACTTCTTTGTCAATCGTTGTTATGCACAAAGGATACATCCCGAATTCTCTGCTCTCTTTTTTCAACTCTACATACACACTGTAACCCATATCATTGTGTATTTCTATTGGCGTGTAATTTCCTTCTACTTTGGAATTTTAATGGGCTTTGAGCTCAAGTCTATGTCCAGTTGATTAGAAATTGACGCAAACAAATCATTATACGACGCATACTCCTTTATCAGTGTTCCCTTAATTGAATAATCTACGTAGTTACTCTCATTATTTCACTTGCCAGAATGACGCAATAACACTGTTAAACTTGCCATATGTATAATCAAATTATACCTTAATTCGATATATAATGTATAAATCACGATTTTTTGTGGTTGAAAACAGAACTGGGTACACACTGGAACAACAGAAAAAAGGGAGAATTAAAAATCCAGAGGTTGCTCTGTTTTTTGCTATTTATCGGATTGAAAATCTTTCGTGATGGGAAGAATACAAATTATGGCGATATTTTGTGTTAGTTGAGTTATATTAGGAGACTATTTGGTAAATTGATTTCCTTTCCGTTTTAAAACAGTTGAAAGGTCCATATTTTATGCAATATACGTTATTGTATTCACGAATACAACTCGTGAATACAGTTGAATACAATAACTGATTAGCTGAACTTCCCCGATTCACGCCTATTTTTACTACTGTATTCATAAATACAGTAGCTTAAGTGCATCAAATACATCTTATAATAACAAAAAACATATCTACAATCCGTAATATAGCAAATGGTATATATAGATAGCTATTTACCACTAAAAGATAATGCTTTATGAAAATTCCTCTACTCTGGAAGCTTGGGCCTAATCATACCACCTATAAGGCTGTTACTTGCCTGGCGTTGCTCATACACTTTGTCCTTCAACGGACATGCAAGCTTGTCATTGAACTCTCTCACCTTGAATAGTTCTGATTTGTTAATGCTAGAAGCCTTAAACCTCCATTCACAATCTTCTGACATACATATAATGCATAGTTGCAAAGAATTTATCATTATACATATGATCAGTGCAAATGCTTAACAAAATACACTCATATACATTTGAATACATTATATATATATATATATTATACAACACAAATATATATAATGGTATACATTTAAATATGTCTGAATACGCCTATAGTTATATGTATACATTTAAATACAACTAATAGACCAAAAATAAAATAGTGAGAGCCTCTGTAATAAGTTTTTACCAGTAAAATACACAAGAATATATGTATTTGAAATAATAAAAAATATAGAATCATAACAGTGAAGGTCAAGTGAAAATTCCCAAATACACCTATATACACCTATATACCAATTACAACTCCTACCATGAATACAATATACAAAAAAATAATGAATAATTAAGACCACTCAAACCTGATAGCATTAGATCAGTCAACCCAGGATTGAAACCTTTGAGATATAGCATAATGCTCCATCACCTCTTTCAATGTAGCCTTATCTTTATATATTTGTCCAACCATAACCTCCCTTTGATCAGTTTTTGAAATTATCAAATCCTTGTCCAGTTCGAACACTCCAATTGGTTCTCCTGAATTGACAACATCAAGAGCAAGTGTATCATCTGTATCAAAATTATACCTTTGAACTGCTTCGTCTATTTGCACAATGTCGCCTTGAATTAAACTACCTCCGGATACAACTTCTTTGTCAATCGTTGTTATGCACAAAGGATACATCCCGAATTCTCTGTTCTATTTTTTCAACTCTACATACACCCTGTAACCCATATCATTGTGTATTTCCATTGGCGTACAATTTCCTTCTACTTTGTACTGAATGTTAATGGACTTTGAGCTCAAATCTATGTCTAGTTGATTAGAAATTGACTCAACCAAATCATTATACGACGCATAACAGAACTGGGTATGCACTGGAACAATAGAAAAAAGGGAAAATTGAAAATCCAGAGGTTGCTATGTTTTTCGCTATTTTTCGGATTGAAAATCTTTCGTGAAGGGAGAAATACAAGTTATGGGCAATATTTTGTGTTAGTTGAGATATATTAGGAGACTATTTGGTAAATTGATTTCCTTTCCGTTTTAAAACAGTTGAAAGGTCCATATTTTACGCAATATACGTTACTATATTCACGAATTCAGCTCGTGAATATAGTTGAATGCAACAATTGATTAGCTGGACTTCCCTGATTTACGCCTATTTTTATTACTGTATTCATAAATATAGTAGCTTAAATACATCAAATACATCTTATAACAACACAAAACTTATCTACAAGCCGTAATATAACAAATGGTATCTATAAATAGCTAATTACCACTAAAAGATAATATTTTATAAAAATTTCTCTAGAAAAAATTGGGCCCAAAAAAATAGGGGCCTAAAGCAACTACTTTAGATGCAGCTTTACCCTTGGGCCGCCACGGGTGATCACCGAACCTCATTCACTATAACAATAAAATTACCTAACTTTATTTGTGTCACTTTAAACTATCTTTAACTGCCATAACAGTAATACCACAAACCCTTTTTTTTGTACCTCTGTTGAACGGGTATGATATGAGCGTAAATATTTCAGTTCTTCGAATTAGAACCCCGCTTCCAATTAGAAGTTGTGAGTTCGAGTCTACCAAGAGCAATGTGTGAAGTATGCCCGGATGTATTTGGAAACAGCCTCTCTACCCAGGTAAGGGTAAGTTGTGCGTACACACTACCCTCCTCAGACCCCACTAAGTGGGATTATAATGGGTTGTTGTTGAATTACACTAAAATATATGGAAAAAATTAGATACAAATATAATAGGGAAAATGAGATTGTATAGCAGCACTCAAAATAATAGGCAAAATTATTTTATTTTATATATATTCTGTATAAGCTGTAGAATTAGAAGCATTTTAGTACTCTAATACAGTTTCTGTACAAAGAGATACGTTTATAAACTGTACAAGTTTGTTTATTTTCTAATTTCTGTTGTTTTTTCTTGTATATATTTACATGTATAGTTGTTGCTTTTCTTGATCATTTCCCTGTCCTGCAGCTATTGTTGACAATGTTTTTCATGTTATGATGCTAAAGTTGCCCAGAAATTTGACATACAGAGGCTAGTGGGAGTGCCAATGGTACGTGCCCATTTCCAATCTGTATCTCCATTCCGTCGCATTTCTGCCAACTAAAAATGATATTTTCTTGTCAATAATTTTTAATGCACAATGTAAAATTATGGGCTATGTTGCGCGGACTCTTCAAAATGCCGCCGTACCCGTGCCGGATCCTCCGAAAATATACTACTTCTTTGAGGATCCGTGACGCACTCGGCGACATTTTCGGAGACTCCGAGCAACATGGATTATGGAGATCATGGTTCAAATTTCGATAGAGACAAAAAAATGCTAAGTGATTTCTTCCTATCTGCCTAAATATTGGTGGATAGAGTTACCTTTTACAATGTGTTAGTGGGAGATAGTAGATACTAGATACTTGTGGAATAACTGAGGTGCGTGCAAGCTGGCTTAGGTCCCGCCGTACAGTGATTGTTTAAATTTGGTAAGTCCATTTAGCAATCTTAGGCTTTTATAAATAAATGATTGGCTTTAATACTGAGTAGAGATCTAGTTTACTTACTCTGCCATCTCTGAGCTCAAATATGACTGAATCTTCGGTAAGAGCAATTGGTCTTGTCGATGCCACCTGTTTATAGACCAATGTCAATTCATGACAACCTTTACAGACTTTGTTGCATGAACTCACGTGTATGTTATGTTGCTTGGAGCCTCCAAAAATGTCGCTGCACCTGTGTCAGATCCTCCAAAATGCATTATATTTGGAGAATCTGACATCAGTACGACAACATAGAACAACAGTTTACGTCTAGGGAAGACGGAGAGTCCATGTAACATAGTCTAGAGAATCAAGAAACCAGTAGAGGAAATATAGTCAATAAACACTAACCTTGGAATCACAGTTTTTGTTTAAAGCATGCAAGTTTTCTTCAATTTTCTCTAAGCGAGCTGCAAGATCGTGGTAAGTACAAGTTTCTTTACAATCATGAGGGTCAGAAACATGTTCTTCATTTTCCTCGAATTTATTTTTCATATATGGAAAGCCACAGCCTTTCCATTTCCATGTCCCATTGTCCAAGAACCTAAGATAAACTTTCCCATCTGAACCTATTAAGAACAAGTGAGCACCTTTGAAACATGGTCCTGGTGAACCAACAAGGATAATACTTGGATCAGGCGTTCCGTGTTCTATCCAATTCCATCCGTTGGACGACGGATTCCATTGATACTCAACTAGTCCACCATCTTCCGAAAGCATGAAAAGAGAACCCTGTAGTGACAGTGAAGATAATCTCATTGCAGTTCCAGGAAATTTCGATAGAACCAAATGTTGAGACTGGTAGTGCTCGTGCCATAATCCGGTGACTTTGTTATACTGATATAAGCGCCCGTTCCTTCCAATGACAAATACCACATTCTCTCGGAGCAGCTCTTGATCAGCAATGCTTGCAATCTTCGTGTTGCCTGGATATCGACAATCTTTCCATTTGAACTTTCTCAGTGCAACCTAAAGAAACAGTTCATGACTCTTTAGCTTTCATTTTATCAAGATTTTGAAATTTTAAGATTTGGAATCTAATAGATGCTTAGTGCCACTCATTTTGGCCTTCATATTACATTATTTTGAATGGAAGCTTTGAGATCTCAAGTTTATGAATCCAATATATGCTTACTGCCACTCATTTTAGCCTTCATTTTATCATTATTTAGACTGCAAGAGGCTGCGGAAACAACTTCTTACAGAAATGCTGGGTAAGGCTACGTACAATAGACCCCGGACCCTATGCATAGCGGGAGCTTAGTGCACCGGGCTGACCTTTTATATGCTTAATTCCACTCGTTTTCTTTACGATACTCATCTTTTTTTGGACTGCGAAACTAGACAAGTAGACATAGTATAATGCTACTTACTGTGAATTGTAGCAATCTCCCACTTATGCTCACAAAGAAAAGTGCATCTTCTTTTGTAACTTTTCGAATTTTCACTGGTAGATCATCCCACGGAGGACCTCCAATTACTTGTCTTCCTTTTCTCATAGCAGTGCAATTTATCCATGTTAGTTCATCACCGTTTCTTTCTCTGATGAGCAAATTCCTTTGCTCATCAACCAAAAACAAACTTCCATTATAGTTTCCAAGTGCACCTCTAATAGCTGTTGAATGATCATGTCTAAGCCAGAACCAGACATTTTCAGAATTTAGATTCTCAAAAATCATACCATCGTTTGTTATTAGGAAGAACGATTTCCCCTCGTGCATCACCCTCAGACGGAAATTTGTGTTGATCCATTTGTCCGGGATATTGTATTCTTCCTCAGTTTCAGCAGCCTTCTTAGCTGACATATCAACTGATACGTAACTTTGCTGTTCTTTGTTACTCCTTCTCCTTCTCGCGTTTGATGATGTGAGATCTATTTCAGCAGTTTCATCTTTGATGCCTGCAATGCAATTCGATGGTCCATGTTCTTCAGTACAATATTCTGCATTCCATCCTTCAGTTTCTGGTGCATCTATTATAGACCAGACATATTTCTGTGATGATTTTCTTCTCGCATTAACCTGATAATGTGGTCCTGAATTTTCACCACCGAGGCCAGATAGGTGAAGTTCTCCGAGCCTACCATCATCAAGTAGAAAAATAATTCTGCCAATTTGTAATTGCACTCCTGGAATTCCTCTTGCAGCCTTGGCATGAGGAGGATAAACATGATTAATCCAACTTTGCGTAATATCATCATCTTGTTCAATGCCTGTATTCACGTCGAATATCAAATTTTCAAGGCAGATTTACAAGACTTACTAGAACTACATGAATTTTGTTTCATTTGGTTTACTTTTTATGGTAGCATATATTAAGAAGTGTAGCGACGAAGCATCAAAATATTGATGTTTGTTTTAGGTTGAAATCGTTGAATACTTTGTCGGTTGCTCAGCGATGAATTCATACATTTATAAGGAGAATACAAGTATGTTAAAGACATACCTGAATGATCTGGAATTCGATATTCAAAGATGTAACCAGCTGCAGTTGTAAGAAACAATGAGTTTGAATTTTCAGCCAAGTTTTCTTCAGAAAGACATGTAATGGAAGAGAGGATATGATCTTTCGGATTTCCATGATCGATCCATTTCCATTTCCTTTGCTGTAACCGTCTCTCTATCAAATATCCTCCCTTCATATGTTTGAAAATTTATAAGAAAAGGAAGTCAAAACACGATATATTAGCATCGAGTTAGATAATGATGCTATGATAGGATTTTATACACATGAAAGCGAAACAAGAAAATCACTTTGCTTGATCAAAGTGACTGTTGCAGTATAGTTATCTTAGTACAGTATTCTGTTTTCTTAAACTAAATTTGTAAGCGTAGGCGATGGACAAAACAAGATCTTGCACCTTAGTTAAGAGAAATAGAGATTTTGAAATAGCTCCATTCACTCCTTGTAAACTGCAACCTAGAGATGGTTTCAGAAAAGTATTTTGAGCAGAAGACTCTTTTCTTATATGCTTCTTCCACGACGGCCTTGATCTCTCATCATATTCATAAAGATCTCCTGAAGTACTGGTGCAAACATAACATCCATTAGACAAAGTTACAGAGGTTATTGGAATGATACTGAAACAAAAGAACTAGGATCTTTTTGCTGTTTCACCTTATAGTAAAGACTACTTCTGATCTAAATGTAGATGCGTCCGCGATTGCTGCAACATTTCCTCCTGGAGGTTTTCCATGATCTGTCCACCTGATTACATTTGTAAACAGACAGTTTAGCAAACTCCATTATATATTCTAGAGCAAAAAACATTCTTGCTACATAGTTCGCACATTTTCTCTCCTAGCTTCTTGGTTTGTGCATATAACATTCTGACTCTGTACAGTACTAAAAACAAAAATTTGTGTCCCTCCTATCAGTAAAATAGGGCAGCCCGGTGCACTAAACTCCCGCTATGCACGGGGTCCGGGAAAGGGTCGGACCAGAATGGTCTATTGTATACAACCTTACCCTGCATTTCTGCTAGAGACTGTTTCTACGGCTCGAACCCGTGATCTCCTGGTCACATGGCAACAACTTCACCAGATACGTCAAAGCTCCCGTTCGTCCATTCTATCAGTCATTGTAGAAAATAAAAAGCACCTTAGTGTTGTGATATGCATAAATTGTTCTTACCTTAGGGAATCAACCTCAGAGAGTTCTAATAAAGTTCCATTCTTCGTGCAGAAATATATTCTCCTGACGTTGATGCACAAATTCAAGGTCTTATTAGCTTTAGCCTGGAGCTCACAAGTCACAACTATCTGCACTAACATAATTTAACTTTGTTTTTTCCCTCAAGAAAGTCCTCAATATAGAAATAGTTGGATTGAATATTCTATACTCACTTCCTATCATTGGAGACAACTCCTGATACAATTTGAATTACAGAACATTGTGTTGTTTCTGTACTTGGTTGGCAATCGCTTGGTGGCGTAATATCAATCCAAACTGGCTGATCATTACTTAACTGCAACTGAGGGAAAAAACACAGATTACACTTTTTACTCCAAAGGAAGATACAACAAATTTTGATTGAAGATTATAATATGATACAAAAACTACAACAACTACACAACAACAAATTGCCTATATGAATGTCCATATCGCCTCCATTTAAGTCTGTCTCGCTCCAATATTATAAAGGAGAACTATAATATGGTAAACAGAAAATTTTGATTGAGAATTATAATCTGATACAACAACACAACAACAAAACTATTATGTTGAATCCCAAGTAGCGGTCATCTATGTGAATCCTCATTTGTCCATGTCGCTCCATTTAAGCATGTCCCAATTCAATATTATAATAGAGAAATATGATTTGATAAACAGAAAATTTTGATTGAGAATTATAATCTGATATGAACAACAACAACAATAACAATAAAAAGTAGTTACGTCTCAATCCCAAGTAAGTAGCGGTCATTTATATGAATCCTCACTGTCCATGCGGCTCCATTTAAGCCTGTCCCAATTCAATATTATAAAAGAGAAATATGATCTGATACGACAACAACAACACCACTTGTGTCTCAATCCCAAGTAAGTTGGGGCTACATGAATCCTCACAGTTCTTGTCGCTCCGTTTAAGCCCGTCTTAGTCCAATATTATAGAAGAGAATTATAATCTGATACACTTAAATCAATCAAACAGTTGAAATGATTGTTTTACATGTTTATGTGTGGACTATTTGAATGCTTAAAGATTACCTGATAAAGGTTTCCTGATTCTGATAAAGCAAGAATTGTCTGATTGACAATAAAAACAGAAACTGCATATCCTGCTGATAATGGCAAATCATGAGGTGCTATTACCCACTGCAATCCATTCCAAAATCTTTCATATATTGATCCACTTATACCAGTGATCCAAATAGATATCTCAGACATTTTTGTCAAAGAAAATCTTTTTCTCAAAAAAAGATTTGAATAAGGAAAACTTTCCTCATCCTTAACTTTTGTAAATATCTCCCTTTTCTCAGGTTCTTGATAAGTAGTAGTAGTAGTATCAGTAATCTGATCAATAATTCTGTTGACTTTTGTACAATTATCATTGAAACAAGAAACTAAGTCATAAGGCAAATTTACTTGTACCCAACTCTTGCATTGCTCATCATACTCCCAAAAGTTGTTGGTTTTCTGCTCAAATTTTCTCTGAGATTGTGTTACATATTGGTGCACAAACCAAGATTCTGACTCAGAATCTGAAATACTAACACAACTCAATGATGACAAGATAATGAAAATGGTCAAGAACATGAGATAGAAGCAATAGAACTTGAATAACATGGTTCTTGGATCATGAATAAGATATGCATATACTGCTAACAACAGTTATCTAGTTATGGGCCATAGTAAAATAGACTTTAACTCTGGCACCAT
>MU683667.1:0-20811 GCA_026770625.1 Nicotiana glauca
TATTCAACTCAAAAGTCCTGTTACAATCAAATTATAACAAATTATACAAGTTGTTTAAATCATTCAATTCCTTACGACTACTACTACTACTGTGTAACTACAATTCAAATTGATACATCATCGCACAAATTGATATCAAATTAACGTTGATCTAGATTTTATTTCTTCGACTTGATCAATACACATAGATTCAGCTCTGCAACACCAAATGAAACTGAAAAAGTACCTGGAAATAGAATTTCAACAGAAGAAGGAGGTTGAGGTCAGTTGAACAGCAGTAAGCAAACAGCAGCAATTTTGGTATAGATTTGAATTAAACAGCTTCTCAAAAAATCATGAATGAACTCAGAAATTGACATTTTTCAAGCTAGGAGGCTACAGAACACGTTCAGCATCTAAAAAAAATTCAACAGCACTTGAACACATCCCAAACACCTTCAAGCGCTCTAAACCTTTGCTTTCAGAGTAGAAACAAAGAAAAGCAAGCTAATTGTGATCCTAAATGAGCTTTAAACAGTGAATTCAGAACTGAATTTAGACAACTTGATCAATGTAACAGTGTTTTTGATCTTTTCTGAAGATTTTTAATGTTTTTGGATTTTTTGGAAGGAATTTAGATCTAGAAGAAGAAATTGGGATCTGAAATTCTAATTTCAGATTTGAAACTTGGCAGATATTTTTTTGGGGGAATTTTGGGGTGCAAAAACCTATGAAACAAGGCAAATGTGATCCTATTTATAGGCAAGCAAAAAATAATTATAGGCTTCTAGGACCTTCTATTTATTTTCCCCCAAAAACTAACACCACACCCTCCCCAAATAAAACCTGAATTCCCCCTCACATGTGACCTCCCCCAGTCTAAATTTATTCTCTTTGTTATTCCCCAAACTACCCCCACCCAAACCCATCAACTAAACTCTAATTATTTTCCTTAGTTAAAACTGACTACGATTAACTAACTTGGGCTCAACTATAGCCAATTCACAACTAGCAAAGTAAGAAGATACTAAAAACTAAAACTAAAATCAATGAAATAAAACATATATTTAACAGTATTTGAGACCAAACTAATACTAATTATCACAAAAACAGAATTTAAGCGAACAAAATTAATCAGAAGTAATTACCAGAATTAATCGCAACATTAACGAATTTTAAAACAGACTCTAAAATTAAGAATTAAATGAAACTAATCTAGTCAATCAATTTATCAAATCAGCACTAAGGATAAAAAAAACGACAAAAGAAAATTAATCATAAAAGAAGAAAAAGTGAGAAAANGATAAAAAAAACGACAAAAGAAAATTAATCATAAAAGAAGAAAAAGTAAGAAAAGAAAAAAACTCACTGATTAGGGTTCTGCCATTTTTTGTTAATTCCTAAGCTCGAGGTTTGGAAATCTTCGACATTGGGTTCATCTCAAGGAACATCAGGGGATTATGGAGTGTCGATTTGGAGTAGTTGGGACCCATTAGGGTTTTGCCTTATGATTCGAGAAAGTTGGGGACGGTTTGAGAGAAATTAATTAGAGATTTAGAGAGTGGGGGTGAAAAGAAGCTAGGGTATGATTTTGGGGTCGACCAAAGGCGGCGCCGCCACCGGAGAGCAAAAGGCGGCGGCTAGGGTTTTGATGTTCCGTGAAATTCCAATGGGATTTGAAAAGAAATATTCACGGATTCATAATGAGGGGAAAGAGACGATGTTGTGGTAGAAATTTGGGAGTTAATGGACGATCGTCGCCGCCGCCGACGATGGGGCGGCAGGCGGTGGTGATGGGCGGAGGCTATGGTGGTCGTTACTGGCGTTACAGTGGGGTCTTGTACGAGGAGGAGGGTTTGTGTTTTTAGGGTTATTAAACTTTGGACATTCTTATTAAAGATTGAAGATCAATTATAAGCCGTATGATCTGGAGAAATCAAGGGCTCAGATTCAAGGACACAAAACGACGTCGTTTGGTCCTTCTTGGGATCGGACCGGGTTGGAGATCATTTGGGCATGGGCGTGTTCTGAAGAGTATTGGGCTCGATTTAGCCCAAGGCTAATGACCTGAACACTTATTTTATTTGTATTTAGTTTCCATTTTATGTATTTATTTTTATATTTTCATCTTGCATTTTTCTGTAAAAATTAAAACTAATTTTTTAATAAAATTCGAGATTACACTACTTAACTCCAAAAATTACTCAAAACTCTACTTTAAAAGATAAATGCAATATTTAACAATTAAAAGTGCAAAGAAACTATTTTTTGTGATTTTTTTAATTTTTATTCTAAAACAAATTACTACCTAATTAATACTACTAACTAGAAATTAAATTCCTAGTGCATATTTTTTGTATTTTTAATATGAATTAATATGCAACCAATTAACACAAAAGTCAACAAAATTCAAAAATAAGGAAAAATCTTTTGTTTGAATTTTATGGGAATAACTCATATATAGGGCAAAAATCACGTGCTCACAGGGCCCACACGCCCGGATTCTAATATTTTTCGAAGGGAGTTGTTCTCTATCACCTAAGGATCACAATTATATGATTTCTAGTTCATTTTATAGCAAATTATAGGGTTAAATCTTAGCTTTGGTTAAACCCTAGGTCTAGCTTTAATCTTTTGAATTTTTCCTAATTTTAGTGTTAATCCCATCTAATGTTTATGTATTTATGCTAAGAGTGAGTGGGGATTACTTACCTTGTGATACTAGGAAGAAATGCTCTTCTTGGAATCTTTAAAATCGCACAAATGGTGTGAAAATGAGAGAAAATGAGCTTAGGTTTGTATTTAATGAACCCTTACTGCCCAGCGATTTTCGCATACGCGGTCAATTTACCGCATACGCGGCGTCCGCTTCCGCAGAAAAATAACCGCTTTTGCGGTTAGGGCACAGTGGACCGGACCGCTTCTGCGGTCTTTTCTTTCGTACATGCGGGACTGCTTCTGCGGTCCCAGGGCTGATTATGCGGTCTTTCCCCTTCCTGGCCCTTCTGCTTCTGCGACCAGGTGGCCGCTTATGCGGTCACCGCTTCTGTGGTCAAAGAGCCGTAAAAGCGGTTTTGACATAAGCAGCAGCCTTGCTTCCTTTCAAAATCCGACTTCACTCAAACCTCGACCATTTGACGCTCGGGGCTCCCGAGCCCCGCCCGAATATACCAACAAGTCTAAAATCATGAGGCGGACCTAGTGGAACCCTCGGAACACCCAAAACATTATTAAATCAAGGAATCAGACCCCAAAACCAATTGATCCAATTTAATGAACTTCAAGTTCTTAACTTTCTACCAACGGGTCAAAATACCCTTAAACTACTCGGATTGATACCAAATTTTGCAGGTAGGTCTTAACTGATATTTCGGACTTGTACCAAGTTTTGGAATCGAGATCTGAACCTGATACTTATGAAAACAATAATTTCTTAATTTATTTAAATCTTTGAAACTTAAATTTAACAATTTTTACATAAAATTCTATTACTCGGGCTAGGGACCTCGGAATTCAATTCCGGGCATACGCCCAGGTCCCATATTTTCCCACGGACCCTCAAAAATTGCCGGATCACAATTCCGGGTTTGTTTTTCCAAAATGTTGACCGAAGTCAAACTTGGCCTTTTTAAAAAAACTTAAAAGAAGCAACTAGGCTTATTCCTGCCCGAAATTCTTCTAACTTCCGAACCACCCGCCCCCGCAAGTCATAATTTAGCTAAAGCAAATGCGGAAAGTATTATTTAAGGGAACGGGGTTGGAAAATGCAAAACGACCAGTCGGGTCGTTATATTCTCCACCTCTTAAACAAACGTTCGTCCTCGAATGGATATAGAAAAGTACCTGGACTGCTGAATAAATGGGGATATCGGCTCCGCATGTCCTCCTCGGACTCCCAGGTCGCCTCCTCGACCGGTTGGCCCCTCCACTGGACTCTCACTGCAGAAACCCTCTTGGATCTCTACTGGCGGTCCTGCCTATCAACAATGGCAACTGGCTCCTCCTCGTACCTCAAACTCTCATCTAACCGAATGGTACTGAAATCCAACACATGTGAATAGTCGGCATGATATTTCCGGAGCATCGATACATGGAAGACTGGATGAACTCCTAATAAACTGGGAGGTAATGTGAGCTCATCGGCAACCTCTCCAACTTGCCTCAACACCTCAAAGGGGCTAATAAACCTTGGGCTTAACTTGCCCTTCTTCCCGAATCTCATAATGCCCTTCATGGGCGAAACCTTCAGGAGGACTTTCTCACCAACCGCAAATGATACATCACGCGCCTTCTGATCTACGTAGCTCTTCTGCCTGGACTGAGTTGTGCGGAGCCTCTCCTGAATCAGCTTTACCTTATCCAAGGCATCCTGGACCAAATCTATACCAAGCAACTTAGCCTCACCAGGCTCAAACCATCCGATAGGAGAACGACAACGCCGACCATACAATGCCTCATACGGGGCCATCTCTATGCTGGACTGATAACTGTTATTATATGCAAACTCTGCCAAGGGTAAGAACTGATCCCACTGCCCTCCAAAGTCGATCACACATGGTCTAAGCATATCCTCTAAAATCTGAACGGTCTGCTCCGACTGTCCTCGGTCTGAGGATGAAATATCGTGCTAAGCTCCATGCGGGTCCCCAACTCCCGCTGAACAGCTCTCCAGAAAAGGGAAGTGAACTGAGGGCCTCTGTCTGATATGATGGAGGCCGGCACACCGTGCAATCTCACTATCTCCCGAATGTAAATCTGGGCATACCTCTCTGCCGTATAAGTAGTCGCCACTGGAATGAAATGGGCAGACTTGGTCAATCTATCCACAATAACCCACACCGAATCAAACTTCCGCTGAGTCCGCGGCAACCCAACTACAAAGTCCATAGTGATGCGCTCCCACTTCCATTCCGGAATGGGCATCTGCTGAAGTAGGCCACCTGGCCTCTGGTGCTCGTACTTGACTTGCTGGCAATTCAAACATTTAGCTGCATACTCCGCAATGTCCTTCTTCATCATCCGCCACTAGTAATGATGCCTCAAGTCACGGTACATCTTCGTAGCACATGGATGAATGGAGTACCTCGAACTATAGGCCTCCTCTAGGATCCTCTCTCTCAAGCCATCAACATTAGGAACACATACACGGCCTTGGAGCTGTAATACACCATCCTCGCCAATAGAAACCTCCTTGGCACCTCCCTGAAGCACCGTCTCTCTGAGAACTGCCAAATGCGGATCATCGAGCTGTCGGGCCTTAATCTCCCCAATAACGAAGACTGAGCAACCACACATGCTAGGACCTAGCTGGGCTCTGAAATGTCCAATCTCATAAGTCTGTTAGCTAGGGACTGAATGTCCAAAGCTAGTGGTCTCATCTCAGCAAGAATGAATGCCAAGCTACCCATGCTCTCCGCCTTTCTACTCAAGGCATCCGCGACCACATTTGCCTTGCCTGGGTGATAAAGAATGGTAATGTTATAATCCTTTAGCAACTCGAGCCGCATGCGCTGTCTCAAATTAAGGTCCCTCTGCTTGAACAAATGCTGCAAGCTGCGATGGTCTGTATACACCTCACATGACACCCAATATAAATAATGCCTCCATATCTTAACAGCATGAACAATCGCCGCCAACTCTAGATCGTGCACAGGATAATTTTTCTCATGAACCTTCAGCTGACGAGAGGCATATGCAATAACTCGCCCCTCCTACATCAATACATATCCCAAGCCAACGCGAGAAGCGTCGCAATATACCTTATACATCCCTGAACCGGAAGGCAATACAAGAACTGGTTCCGTGGTCAAAGCCATCTTAAGCTTCTGGAAGCTCTCCTCACAATCATCGGACCAATAGAATGGGACCCCCTTTTGGGTCAATCTGGTCAGAGGTGATGCAATGGATGAGAAGCCCTGCACAAATCGCCGATAATATCCTGGTAACCCCAGGAAGCTCCTGATCTCGGTCACTGAAGTAGGACGTGGCCAACTCTGAACTGCCTCAATTTTCTTGGGATCCACCTTAATACCCTCTCCTAACACTATATGCCCCAAGAATGCCACTGACTCTAGCCAAAACTCACACTTGGAGAATTTAGCATAAAGCTTCTGCTCTCGCAAGGACTGAAGCACTGCCCTCAAATGCTGCTCGTGCTCTCCCAGGCTACGAGAGTATATCAAGATGTCATCGATGAAGACAATGATGAAAGAATCAATATAGGGCCTGAACACTCTGTTCATCAAATTCATAAACGCCGCTGGAGCATTAGTCAAGCCAAATGACATCACCAAGAACTCATAGTGGCCATATCTCGTCCTGAATACGGTCTTCGAAACATCTGAATCCCGAATCTTCAGCTGATGATACCTTGATCTCAGGTCAATATTAGAGAAAACCCTAGCACCCTGCAACTGGTCGAACAAATCATCAATACGGGGAAATGGATACTTGTTCTTGATGGTGACTTTGTTCAACTGTCGGTAATCAATGCACATCCGCATAGTCCCATCCTTCTTATTTACAAACAGCACTGGTGCACCCCAAGGCGATACACTGGGCCTAACAAACCCCTTAGCTAGCAATTCCTCTAACTGCTCCTTCAGCTCCCTAGGAGCCATACAGTATGGTAGGATAGATATAGGCTGAGTGCCTGGAGCCATGTCGATACAGAAATCAATATCACGATCCGGAGTCATGCCAGGAAGATCAGAAGGAAAAACATCGGCGAACTCTCGGACTACTGGCACTGAATCAATCGTCGGAGACTCTACAGTGGTGTCTCGAACATAAGCTAAGTAGGCCAAACACCCCTTCTCAACCATGCGTTGAGCCATCAGGAAGCAAATAACCCCGCTAGGTGTATCTACAGTGGAGCCCCTCCACTCCAATCTCGGCAACCCTGGCATCACTAGAGAAACAGTCTTGGAACAGCAATCTAGAACAACATGATAAGGAGATAGCCAATCCATGCCCAGGATAACCTCAAAGTCGATCATATCAAGCAACAGGAGATCTGCTCTAGTCTCAAAACCATAGAAAGTAACCACACAAGACCGGTAGACCCAGTTCACAACTATAGAATCGCCCACAGGAGTGGACACCTGAACAGGAACACCCAAGGGCTCAGGAGAAATGGCCAGAAAACAAGCAAACAAAGATGATACATATGAATAAGTGGACCTTGGATCAAATAATATCGATACATCTCTACCACTGACGGAAATAATACCTGTAATCACGGCATCTGAGGCTAATGCATTTGGTCTGGCGGGGAGAGCATAGAATCTAGCTCGAGCACTGGCTGACTGGCCTCAAACTGACTGAGTAGTAGCTGGATGACCTCTCCCTGTCTGGCCCCTACCCCTGGAACGACCTCTACCAGTCTGCTCAACACCTCTAGGCAACTGGACCGCTGGTGCTGGAGTCACGGGCTGCTGCCCCCGCTGTACTGCCTTGCCCCTAAGCCTGGGGCGGTATCTCCTCATGTAGCCTGCATCCCGGCACTCAAAACAACGTGGTGTGGCGGCATGCTACCCAGATGGCTGACCTTGAATACCAGAGGGCCCACTAGAAGAAGCCTAAGTAGCCGGCGGGCGGTAAGAACCCTCCTGCATAGCACTGAAATATGGACCGGAAGACTCCGGAGGACCTAAATACCCACTAGATGAACCCTAGACGGCTGGCGAGCGATGCGAACTCTCTGGCATGGCGCTGAAATAGGAGCGCATCGGAGCACCGCGAGCAGATGGTGGTTCTGGAATTGGGGGCCTACTGGGCTGACCCCTCCCCAAGTAACCTCTGCCCCTAGCTGGGGCACCTCTGAACTCTCCTGAGAATCTGGCCCTCTTATCCTGCTACATCTGCTCTCTACCCCTCAACCGGTAACCCTCGATCCTGTGGGCAATCTCAAGTACTAGCTGATATCCTGTGCCCATCTCTACCTCACGAGCCATACCCGATCGGATAGTGGGATGTAACCCTGTAACAAACCTCCGTACTCTCTCTGCCTCCGTGGGAAGTATCATGAGTGCATGGCGAGACAACTCAGAGAATCTCGCGTCATAATCAGTCACTGACATATGACCCTGCTCCAGATACTCAAACTGATGACGTAACTCTTACCTCTCAGAGGGTGGAATGTACCGATCAAGAAATAACTGGGTGAACTGACCCCAAGTGAGGGGAGGGCCGCCTGCTGGCCTGCTAAGCAAATACGACTGCCACCATCTACGGGCCCTGCCCTCCAACTGGAAAGTAGTGAAGTCGACTCCATGTGACTCTAATATCCTCATATTGTGCAGCCTGTCCCTGCACCTGTCAATGACCGAAGACTGGAGGGTGCAATCCGGTCCATCTGTCTAATAACTTCTGCGGATCGCCATCCACAGCGGGCCTGGCCTGGGGTTCCGCTGCAACAACTGGCTGGAACCCCTCTGCAGGTAATGCACCCGGAGTATGATAAACGGTGGCTGCATGACATGGAGCCTGTGCGGTAGGGGTCTGTGCTCCCCCTCCTGCCTGTGAGGTAGCCGGATCTTCTGGAAATAAATCAGCCTGAGTCATGGTGTCCATGAACTGGAGCATACGGCCCATGACCTCCTAAAATCCCGGTGCAGTCATAAAATCCATCGGAGTAGGCGCAGTTGCGGGTGCCTCACCCTGCTCCTCAATGATAGGATCCTTTGCAGGATCTGCTAGTGGCGCAACTGGAATGGCTCTGGGATGCCCTCGTCCCCTACCACGGGCCGGTGCCCTCCCCCGGCCTCTACCTTGGCCTCTAGCAACGGGGGGAGCAGCTCCTCCCGGGTCTGGTACGTCGGCGGTGCGGGTCCTTACCATCTGTGAGAGAATATGAGAGGAAACTTAGTACATTGACCACTGCACGATGGAAATGAATAAAGAGTAGTCTTTCCTAACACCCTATAGCCCCTTGAAGAGAAATACAGACGTCTCTGTACCGATCTACAAGACCCTATTAGGTTTGCCCGTAACTTGTGAGACCTACGTGATCCTAGTGCTCTGATACCATGTTGTCACGATCCATTTTTCATAAATAGGTCATGATGGCACCTAACACTATAGTTAGGCCAGCCAAGTGCGGAATTATGATTCAAGTACCCATTTTAGTTTAGCCCAAAACCAACATACTAAAGACTTCCAGTAAATGAAGAAAACCAGCAAAACTATAAAGTACTGACATAGCAAAATAGACCCCAAAAATAATATCCATACGGCGTGTGTGCTAGAACCCGGTGTCACTAGCTACGGGTGACCAATAGAGTATACACAAAAATATACAAAACACTGTCCTACTATCTGAATCAGAATAGACAGAAAATCATAAATACAAGAAAGGACTTCTTCAGCTGCGGATCGGCATGAGAATGAAGGCAGCTCACCATAGAACTCCCTGAGCTAACTCACTGCTGCGTGCCCGAATACTATCCAGATCCACCTGCCTCAAAACCTGTACATTTAAGTATAGAAGTGCAGCATGAGTACATAAACCACATGTACTCAGTAAGTATCCCGTCTAATCTCGAAGAAGTAGAGACGAGAGGTCGACTTGATACTTACTAAGGTCCAAATAATATGATATAGTAGAGTGAAATATACAACACAATGAATTACCAATAATACAGGTTCAACAGAGGGGTTTTACTCATATTCTTGCCTTAATCCAGTTACCAGTTTCTTCCTTTAAATTGCAATTAGTACTAGTATCATAATTAACTGCAAACACATAAATCATGCACAAATATGCCGAGGTCGACGACCCGCTCCAACAGAAAATAAATGTGCACTGCCGAGGGTCGAGCAGCACGAACCATAGATGCATCTATTATCACCGAGGCGATCGGGCCGGTCCAAAATCATCAAGACAATATCAAGAAAAGCACATAAGGCTCAATAATTTTATATGTTCACTTTCATGTTCTCAAGTCTCTAACAATTTACAACGATCATATTGGAAATTTTAAAGTAAGAAATATTCCCCAAATAGGCATGCGTGAGTCCTAAACTACCCAAACAATTTTCATGTAGTAGCTACGTACGGACTCTCGTCAACTCGTACGTACGTAGCCCCCGTATTTATCAACAATTACTAATTTAAAATCCTATGGGGACAATTTCCCTCTTACAATGTTAGAAAGGAGACTCAGCTCGCTCCAAAGTGCACTCCCAATCTCCAAGAAAGAGCTCAAGACCTTAATCCGAAGCCGGACAATCCCAAACTAATCAAACGAAGCAAGAACTAGTAAATAAAGGCTTACAAAATCGAGTTCTAGCTATTTAATGAATTTTCTAGCCTTTAACATTAATTTCCTAAATTCCGACCCCTGGCCCACACACCCGGATTCCAATATTTTTCGAAGGGAGTTGTTCTCAATCACCTAAGGATCGCAATTATATGATTTCTAGTTCATTTTATAGCAAATTATAGGGTTAAATCTTAGCTTTGGTTAAACCCTAGGTCTAGCTTTAATCTCTTAAATTTTCCCTAATTTTAGTGTTAATCCCACATAATGTTTATGTATTTATGCTAAGAGTGAGTGGGGATTACTTACCTTGTGATACTAGGAAGAAATGCTCTTCTTGGAATCTTCAAAATTGCCCAAATTGTGTGAAAATGAGAGAAAATGAGCTTAGGTTCGTATTTCATGAACCCTTACTGCCCAGCGATTTTCGCATACGCGGTCAATTTACCGCATACGCGGCATCCGCTTCAGCGGAAAAATAACAACTTTTGCGGTTGGGGCACATTGGACCGGACCGCTTCAGCGGTCTTTTCTTTCGCACATGCGGGATCGCTTCTGCGGTCCCAGGGCCGCTTATTCCTGGCCCTTCCGCTTCTGCAACTAGGTGGCCGCTTATGCGGTCACCGCTTCTGCGGTCAAAGAGCCGCAGAAGCGATTTTGACAGAAGCAGCAGCCTTGCTTCCTTTCAAAATCCGACTTCGCTCAAATCTCGACCATTTGACGCTCGGGGCTCCCGAGCCCTGCCCGAATATACCGACAAGTCTAAAATCACGAGGCGGACCTAGTCGAACCCTCGAAACACCCAAAACATTATTAAATCAAGGAATCAGACCTCAAAACCAATTGGTCCAATTTAATGAACTTCAAGTTCTTAACTTTCTACCAACGGGTCAAAATGCCCTTAAACTACTCGGATTGACACCAAATTTTGCAGGTAGGTCTTAACTGATATTTCGGACTTGTAACAAGTTTCAGAATCGAGATCCGAACCTGATACCTATGAAAACAATAATTTCTCAGTTTATTTAAATCTTTGAAACTTAAACTTAACAATTTTTACAAAAAATTCCATTACTCAGGCTAGGGACCTCGGAATTCGATTCCGGGCATACGCCCAGGTTCCATATTTTCCCACGGACCTTCAGAAATTGCCGGATAGCAATTCCGAGTCCGTTTTCCTAAAATGTTGACCGAAGTCAAACTTGGCCTTTTTAAAGAAACTTAAAGAAGCAACTAGGCTTATTCTTGCCCGAAATTCTTCTAACTTCTGAACCACCCGCCCCCGCAAGTCATAATTTAGCTAAAGCAAATGCGGAAAGTATTATTTAAGGGAACGGGGTTCGAAAATGCAAAACGACCAGTCGGGTCGTTACACAAAGTATTTTGTATAAACATTTATTGAGGGCCCCGCAATATATGAGTTTTGTTTGGCGAGGCTCATCTCATTTTTATTTAAAGGCCATCCTAGATCAAGCTATAACTTTATATTTAATTTTGTCTCTAAGGAATCCTAATTAATCAAGTGTGCTTTTGTTTAAAGTGAACAAGGAATTTGGGCTTCAAGTTCAAGTTCGGATTCAAACAAAAGGGCAAGCCTTTTAGTTTAGATCCACTACCTAACCCGAAGGCCCAAATATATTACTAAACTGTGAATTGAAACCTTCAAGCCAAGTCCAAATTAATGGAGTAAATGAGTTCGCTTATGAACAATTGCAGCAGACATGCTTCGATGCCAAGCCTCTTGAAGGGAATTATTTGGGCCCAACGTAAGCAAAAGGTAGGTCCAGGCGACTGTGGCGTCTAAGCCAATATCGAACCCACACAGTGACAATGAAAGGGCATATTTCAATTCTAAACCAATTAAGAAATTTTACAAAACCGAGCCCTTAAGCAATTTACTAACTAACGAAATTTTATGAATTAGTTTCAAAGTGGCTGGATCATTTTGAGATAACTACATCCTAACTGCTTTTGATTCATGATTTTGAATTAACATATGACAATATGAACGTCTTTCCCAAACTAATTCAGAATTATCATTACTAAACACAAGTATTGTGACTTCCGGATTAAAATACCAGTTAGTAAAACAAGTGAGGACTACGGATCACGAAACCATTTGTTGTTCTGACTATCTTTTGATTTTAAAATCATACTATACAACATGAAATTAAACTACAAAGTGGCGAACGAACTATCATTAGTCCAAAAATCCAAACAGTCCATGACAAATTAATAATCCACACTAATTCATTACAGACAAACTAAAGTAATGAATTCATCAAAACAAATCGTAGAACTAACTACAATTTAATGGACTGATAGAACAGTAAAGGCCACAGCAAATATTAGGCTGCAATTGTATTTCCACTGGACAAAATTACATCAGATTGATCTCAAGGTGTGTACCTGGGATTTGAAATTAAGAAGAAGCAGAATAAGTCAGCAGCAATAACAGCAGAGGTCCAACAACTAGCCTAGTAGTGAATTCAGCAACCCAGGAGAAATTCAAAACCAAATTGAACCAGAATACTCAACCACAAACAACTTGAATAAGCTCAAATGAGCTTGAAATTGAACCAGTACTTTTAGAGAACCAGTCACACAACCAGAATGGTTCAAACTGCACCAATCAAGCTCGAAATTGAAACCACAAACCTTAGAAAACTTTTAGCAATTCAAATCATGAACTAAGAGGAGCAAATTAGCAACTACACTTGAAATTAAACTACAAACAATGGAACAGTGTGTTGTTTTTGGTTTTTTGAAGAGTTTTTGTTGTTTTTGGTTTTTCTATAGAAAGCTTAAAATTCTAAAAGAAAATTTCAAATTCTAGATCTCCTTTCGAATCTGAAACTAGAGAGTATTTTGGGGGAATATATGAGGCTCAAAACTTTGGGAATTTTTCAGAGGGTTTCTCCCTTCTTCCAAGGCACTAAACATGCCTTTTATAGGCAGAAAAGGGAGCAGAAAGTTCTGGAAGTTTTTACTCATTTTTCCTCCCTTTTAATTTCAGATTTTACTTATTAAACCTCCAATTTTTGACTTGTTATCCAAGTTACTGCTCTTAAAAGTCTGAAACTTATACTAAAGCCCCCTTCTAGAAGGTCCTAGGGTATTCTTTTAACTACACAATACCTATATTACCCTTGTTTTGATTTTAAATTTACTATTATTCATAAAACAGCCATTTCCTATGCCTAAACTATCCTTATTTGCCACCTGAAATTACTAACTTCAGTTAACTAAAACAGCCCCTTTCCCTTAGTTAAGACCTTACTAAAGTTAATTCAACTAGACTACTTAGCTATATCCAAACCTTAAACCTAATTAAAACTCTGAACTAATCAATACCAAATAACACTATCATTGAATTAACCACTAACAAATAAAATCATAAACTGAAATCAAACAGGCAAAAACAAACTAAAATTTTATTTGAACAGATTAGAAGGA
Organism: Nicotiana glauca; assembly: GCA_026770625.1. NCBI lineage: Eukaryota > Viridiplantae > Streptophyta > Magnoliopsida > Solanales > Solanaceae > Nicotiana > Nicotiana glauca. The sequence continues at coordinate 13,698 of MU683667.1, forward strand.
ATTCAAACTTTATACTGCTGAGTTGAAAACCTCTATTAAATATAAAAATTAACTAATTACTGAATTGGGTTAAGTCCCAAATTAAACTTCACATGAATAGAACAAAGAGAAAGCCTAATTATACTAACGACCAATTAGCATTTGAGCCTTTAACCAACAAAAACCAAAATCGAATCAGAACTTAAACAAAAGAAATGAAAATTAACCCTAGAAGATTACCCTAAACATTCATAACAATCGTAGAGACAAACTTAAACTAAACTGGAAATTAAAACTATTCTCGATTGAACAAAACAATGAATCAAACTAAAAACTAAAGAAAAGGAAGAGAAGAAAACTCAATGGAATTCGGTCTTCATGAGAAAATCTTCGAAATTAACTTCAAGTTAATATTATACGTTCATTCCATAATAAATAAACCTATAATATTAACCTGAGTTCACTCGACTTAAAAAAATCCTCAAAACATCCCAGAAACGTGTGAACCCTAGATTCAATATTCGTCCAGTTTCAACGGGGTTTGAAGGGATTTAGTTAGGGATTAGGGGTGAGGGAGGTCCAGGGATTGTAGGGTGTGAATTTGGGGGAGTTTGGACGACTTAACATTTTAGCCGAATTTTTTAATCAAGATTCGAAGAATCTGGTGATGATTCGAGGGAAGGTGACCAAGGATTCGAGATGAGGGTAGTGAGGCGGTCTTGGGGTGTTATTTTGGGATCGATTGGAGGCGGCGGCGCCGTACACGGTGGAGGCGACGCTAGGGTTTTAGATATTTGACGAGTTTGAAGGGGATTTGATAAAAACGGAGCTTGGATTTGGCATGAGGGGGTGAAGGAGAACACAGGGTGTATTTTTGGGGTCGATTGGAGCTCTGCCGCTGGCGGAGACGATTTTCGGCGGCGGTTCGCGGCGGCGGTACACAGGGTTTGGATAGGGTGCGTTTGAGACGATGAAACGGGGGTAGGGAGGGGGGGTGTTCCGACCATTTTATATTAAATTCTGGTCAGTTCCCAGCCGTTGGATCAAAGATCCTCGACGGCTGGGATCAAACCACGATCAAACGACGTCGTTTGGGGTGGTCTCTGAACCGGACTGGGTTGGGTAACAATTGGGCCGGTTTGGGCGATGGTAAATGACTTGGGCCAGGCGGATTAAGTGCAAAAATGGCCCAAATTTATTTTCCAATTAAGACCTTTTTTAAAAAAATTGTTTTTCTTTTATTTCCTTTTATTTGTTTTTATTTGTATTTTTGTTTTTCTGATTTTATTAAAATGATAAATTAACACCAAATATATTTTCAAAGTTAAACCAACTAATTCCTAAAATTGTTTTAAAAAAACTATTCCATGACAAATTCAACAATTAACCATTAAAATGCAAAATAGACTATTTTTTGTTATTTTCCTTATATTTTGTTTTTTTTAAAATAATTTAACTATTAATTAATCCTAAAAGAATAAAACTGAATCTTAAATGCAAATGTCAAAATGTATTTTTTTATATTTTTCATCTGAATTAAAATGCACAAATAAAATGCAACAATTAACAGAAAATAACACAGAATTCACAAAATTGTAAAACAACGACGAAAAATCATTTTGTTTGAATTTTTTGGAAATAATTCATATATAGGGCAAAAATCTCGTGCTCACATCTGGTATAATTGATGACACAACTCCACTATTTTCCTTATTATCTTAACTGCACTGTGGTGTTGAAAGTTGATATGTACCATCATCTATTTTTTGCAAGATAGCAGCAACATCAGTACCAGTTGACTGACCTTGATCAAGGGCACTACATTCTACTCTAACTTCATCACAAGGTACTTTCTCTGAATTTCCATCATTTGCTGCTTGTTCATTAGTAGTCTCTTCATCACAACATCCAACTACTGCAGCTTCATCTATAGCTGGTATCATAGATGACATAACTCCACTATTTTCCTTATTATCTTGACTGCACTTTGGTATTGAAAGTTGATATGTCCCATCAGCTATTTTTTGGAAAATAGCAGCAACATCAGTACCAGTTGACTGACCTTGATCAACGGCGCTACAATATACTCTTACTTCAGCAGAAGGTACTTTGTCTGAATTTCCATCATTTGCTGCTTGTTTATTAGTAGTCTCTTCGTCACAACATCCAACAAGTATTGCATCTTCATCTATAGCTGGTATCATAGATGACACAGCTACACTATTTTCCTTATTATCTTGAATGCACTGTGGTGTTGAAAGTTGATATGTCCCATCAGCTATTTTTTGCAAGATAGCAGCAACATCAGTACCAGTTGATTGACCTTGATCAAGGGCACTACATTCTACTCTTACTTCAGCAGAAGGTACTTTCTCTGAATTTTCATCATTTGCTGCTTGTTCATTAGTAGTCTCTTCATCACAACACGGAACAACTACTGGAGCTTCATCTATGACTGATTGAACATCCATGGCTGATGGAATTAAGGATTCAGCTGTGGTATTTTGGATAATCTTTTCACTGGAATTGGTGTAGAAAGCTCTTGTTTCTCATCAGTTATTTTAACCATCAAAGCTTCTGTACCTGCTATCTGAACTGGTTCAATTAAATTACATTCTGGCCTTATTTCACTGCCTGCTACTACAACTTCTTGAGTAAATTGTGCTCCATGAACTGAATCAATATCCATAGCCAATGGTATTAAATCAAAATGCGCTCGACCTTCATTATCTCTCTCCTTATTTAGTACCATTGAGATAGAAGCTCTTCCATCCTCAAACTCCTTATTGCAGTGTTCATCCTGTTCCTGTAACTCAACATCTTTCTCTTGTTGATCCTTTTTTTCACCCGACAAATTTGAAAAATCTCTATCAGAATATTTCTCTCCATCAGAATAATTTCCTTCATCATTGCTTTTCTCACTGCTTTCCTCATCCTTTTCATTGCTTTCAACTTCCTCATACTTTTCATTACTTTCCTCATTGGTTTCCTCATGCTTCTCATTGCTTTCATCATGATTTTTAAATTTTTTAATAAACTTCATAACAACATCAAGTTTGTCATTAATATCCTGCAACAATAAATAAAATATATTATTGTACGAACAAAACCAACTGTAAAATAAATTGCCAAAATAGTTAATTACCTTCACAGAGCTATTAACATATTTCTTCAACTTTGTTCGATTATGTTTAATTTTTTTTCTTCATATTTCTTTCAAATTTAATATGCTCTGCAAATACAATGTCTTGAACTTTGGCAGATACCCTCTGAAAAGAAAAGAAAAATGGTAAGAATTAGAGAATCATAACACATACTGGACTACCTGTAAAATATATTGGATGACATGAATAATGAAAACTCATTTACTGGACAACAAGGTAACACACATCAGACTTCCTGTAATATATAGTGGAATAAACAACTAAAAAAATTCTACTGTAAACATAACTCGTCCAGTATAATTAGCTGGAGAAAAGGCTTACACACAGCAGACATCCGTAAAATATACTGCAGTCAAACAAAACTCAACTCTATTATAATAATTATCCAGTATAACATACTGGAGGACAATCATTCACAGAATAAAATTAATGAAAAGCAAGTTATTAGAATCTAGTATACGATAGAAGAAATTAATGAAAAGCAAGACTAAATAAAATAGAAGAAACAACTACTTACATTGACAATGTCGCTAACATTAACTTTTGATGAAGATTGGAGAAGATATGATTGATTCACCTTGAAAAGCTTAAATTTCTATTAATTAAACAGAAATATAAATAGTTAGATAAAAACAAAATATATGAGCACAAGTATAAATTAAAAATTCACATATGATTAACTTACAGTTGTTTTCTTAAAGAAATCATCGCAAAGTGAGTCATATTTTGGACATCCAATGCTTGAGTAAGACAACATCCTTATTGGCCCCCGATCCTCATATAATGAATATTGACGAAAATCATTGAACACTTCCATTATCCATACATTAAACAAGAAGGGGAATCCAAGTGATGTATAAAAAATGCGATCCTACCAATAGGTTTGTCTTTCACAGATTCTGTTTTCAGAAGATGAGACAAATTGTTAATAAGTTCTTGAAAGCAGTAACTCCTCCATGGAAAAGAAGAACAAAGTTCTGGATCGTCTATGATTTTCATATTACGTTCACTTATATTTCTTTTAATGTCTTTACCCAAAAGAACAGTTTCTAATATGTATATCTCAGCAAGTTTTACAGCATCTTCATCACAGACCTCGACATCATCACATATATCATCTGCTGCACCATCACGGAGTCGAGAACGCTTTGTGATAAATTTATACAAATGTTCTACCTTCAAACCTTTTGGCACATCAAAAAAATACCGTTGCTTCAAACGGTTATCTCTATCATCAACAAAACTATAATCAGATGCCTCAATCTTCAATCCAGTTATAGAATGGAAATCATCTTCTGTAAAAGCTACGTCGTTATCAAAAACTCTAAAAACCATTTTGCTTTTATCCTTGTAAAAAACTTGAGAAAGCAACATACAATGAGTCAACTTCCCAGAGTGACCCACGTCATCCAACTCTAAAAATTTTCCAAACACGCCATTCTTTAACTGTTCCATTTGAGTTCCACACAAAAACTCTGAAATTGTTTTCTTAAATTTTCGATCGTCTTTCCAATAACAATCAGCAGCAAACCACTGCTTAAGATCATAAAATCGATCTCCCTCCTAAAATCAAAATATAACACATATAAGCAACATTTTATGTAATTTTAAGATAAAAACTTCAATATTTTAGAAATACGTACCTTCAATATCAAACTTGATGATTCCATTTCTATAAAATCATCAAAAAAAAACATATTACAAATCAGATAATAAACACAATCAGAATCCCAGTATATATATGAGAAATAAATTATCAAAATAACTCATTCACTAAAATGAACAGAAAAACAGTCTATAGATTGCAGTCTTCCAGCATAATATACTGGATCAGACTAAAATACAAGATATGAAAATCGAAACACAGCACAATAATCATGCGATATAATATACTGGAGAAAAAAGCTTACACACAGGAGAAACCCTGTAAAATATACTGGACTTAAACAATACATGTCTATATTATAATATTCATTCAGTATAACATACTAGAAGCCAAACATGCATATGATAGATTTCTCCTATAATATTCTATCCTAAACAGAATTCGTCCAGTATAATATAATGGAGAAATATATTACACAAAGATGGTGTCCTGTATATTATACTGGATTGAAACAAAACTCAACTATATGCTATCCCAAACTCAACTCCTCCAGTGTAATATAATGGAAAAAAAGATTACACACAGGTCATGTCCTGTATATTATACTAGATTGAAACAAAACTCAATTATATGATAGCCCAAACTTAACTCCTCCAGTATAATATAATGGAAAAAAAACAATACACACAGGTGATGTCCTGTATATTATACTGGATTGAAATAAAACTCAACTGTATGCTATCCCAAACTCAACGCGTCCAGTATAATATACTGGAGAAAAAGATTACACACAAGTGATGTCCCGTATATTATACTGGATTGAAACTGTGATGACCCGACGCGTCGTCTCATGTGTTGTTGCTCCGTTTCCCCCATTTCATGCTTCTTCATGTTTCATTATCAGTATGTGGTGTGTTAGAGTTGATTTGGATTGATTTTGATAAGAAATGAGACACTTAGTCTCTTTAAGGAAAGCTTAAGTTAGAAAAGTCAATCGGACATTGACTATTGAGTTAGAGGACTCGGATATGATTTTCGGTGATTCGGTTAGCTTCGGGGGATGATTTGTGACTTAGGAGCGTGATCGGAATTGATTTTGGAGGTCCGGTGTAGAATTAGGCTTGAATTGGCGAAGTTAGAATTTTGGCGGATTCCGGTTGATAGGTGAGATCTTGATCCGAGGGTCGTAATAGAATTCCGAGAGTTTCTGTAGCTTCGTTAGGTGATTTTGGATATGTGTGCAAAGTTTCAGGTCATTTGGACATCGTTTGTTCGGGTTTTTGATCGAATGTGAGTTTCGGAAGTTTTGGTTGAACTTAGGCTTTGATTTGAGGAAATTTGATGATTTTGATGTTAACTATAGTGTTTTGATGGTTCGAGCGAGCTTGAATAAGGTAATAGATAATGTTTGTGCTTTTGGTTGAGGTCCCGGGGGCCTCGGGGTGAGATCGGTGTTAAAAACGAGAAGTGTTGAGTTTGGCTTCAGGTTTGTATTGATGGTTCTATTGTTTCCGCATCTGCGGAAAAGGGACCGAATAAGTGGCTCTGCAGATGCGGCGTACTGGTCGCAAAAGCAGTTCTTGAGGGACTAGAGTTTTCCGCAAAAGCGGACGTGGATCCGCAAATGCGGCGATCGCAGAAGCGGTTCTTAACCGCAAAAGTGGTCCGGTGGATTTTAAGTCAGGCCGCATAAGCGGTCAGTTGGTCGCGTGTGCGGTAACCGTTGGTGCGGTAATTTGACCGCAGAAGCGGAAATCGACCTGGGTTAAGTGAACAGTGGTTCACGATTTTGAAAGAGAAGAAAAATATTTTGGACTTCAACTTAGGTGGTTTCTTGGGCGATTTTGAAGAGAATTCGAAGGGGTTTCACCAGGTATGAATTATTGGACTCGAATTATGTTATTATGGTGTAAAAACATGGATTTATCACTGGATTTCAAAGAATTAAAGGTTAAAAATGGAGGTTAGGGCTTGAAACTTAAGAGAGTTTAAATGTGGGGTTTGAAGGGGCAATTGAACTCCGATTTTGGTAAATTTGATATGTATAGACTCGTGGCGAGACGAGGAGTCCGGTGATGTAAATTTTGAAATTTTTCGAGAAGTGTCCCCAGGGCTCGGGTTTTGCCAACTTCGTGATTTTTGGTGATTTTTCGAGTTTTTTCGATTGGGTTGCGTTCTATTAGCCTATTGTAACGTATTCATTGTGGTTTTAGCCAGATTCGACGTGCGAGGAGGTTGATTCAAGAGGAAAGGGCATTGCGGGCTAGTCTTCGGCCGGCTTGAGGTGAGTAATAGATGTAGATGATGACCTGAGGATTTGAAACCCCGGTATATCACACTGTGATGCTATATTGAGGCGAGACAC
>MU683667.1:33039-74890 GCA_026770625.1 Nicotiana glauca
TTAAATGCACTAGTCCGACTTAGGGCGGAGTCCGTGTTATCGTTATCGTTTTTGTTCAAATATTATATTTGTATAAAGAAATAAATTTACCTATAACCCAATGAACAAAAAGATTATGGTCCAACACCTATACATTAAAAAAACTGAACCCGCCTCTGGCTCTACTAATTTGAATTGTGCTACGTAAAGCTCATGAAAAGAATCCTACAAAGATTTCTTTATTTTCTGAGCTCATCCGAGACCCTTTTACTGAAGATGAAAAGATTTTAGGGGTAATATCAGTTATGTCCATTTATAAGTAGCTTATTACAAAAATTGATTAATTTATAAATATTATTAATATTAACTAAATATTATCAGTAGCTAATTAGTTATTTGTAGCCAAAAAAATCTTTTTTTTTTTTAAATATGTTTATTAGAATAGATTGGGTAAGCTTGAATCTCAGTTTTGTGATAATCTAGTGGAGTTTTGTTGTTTGAATTGAAAATTCGACTATAATATGAACATAAAAAAATGATATGTGTCTCACACTATGTATCACATATGTATCATATTTGTATCAAATGTGCATTATTTGTATATCCATGTATACCTGTTTGTGAGATACATACGTGATATATGTGTCGCAGAAGAATTTTTTGAACTCAATTTTAACTACGAATTTTGATACCAAATCAGTTTAAATCACCTCCATACTTCCTCATCTACATGTTTTCAATGGATTTCAACCATACCCATTGAAAAAGATCCTTTTTTGCTTAGATTTATGAAAAATTGTATATATATTTTTTGGTATTTTGTCATCTTATTCGCTATCTCAATCATGAAATTTTCTTTCCATCTTACATCTAATGTTGTTGATCACGCTTAAAAATATAAAAGGAAATCTTTGCGTGTAATTCTTGGAGAGAAAGAACCTTATTTATTTGAATTTTTAATTTTTAAATGTTCTTGGCTAATTTTGTTAAGTATACGAATAATGACTAGAGGTTAATAAGTTAAACTTTTTAAAGATATTTACGTAAGATTCCCAAGATTTTATACCACCGTGATCCGTAGTGCCATTGAATCAATTAAAAGGAAATATGAACTTGGACTCTATGTTGAGCCACTGTTAAAAGGAGCTAGCGAATAAGTCTATGTTCGGTTAGGAGAGAGGCAGCAACCTTCGGGGTAGGAGTAAGGTCTACGTATATATTACCCTCTTCAAACCCAACTTGTGAGAATACACTGGGTTATTGTTGTTGTTGAATCCAAAAAAAGAAGAAGAAGGTTTTATAACATTCATACAATATCTGATTAGGTTGTTCCCTTTCAGATGTTTTATCGTGAATTTATAGTATTAAACAAACTATGTATTTCAGTTCTAACGACCTTTTTTTTAAAAGAATTTTTTTATTCATATACACTATTGGAAACATTACCCTAAATATTCATATTTAATAGTAAATTACCCTACCTACACAAGTTTTGTTTACAAAATATATACATTCCACCTTAAAAGGCTCTCAATCCATTATTAATGTCTTCAATTACGAGATTTAATTACACCCTTTTCCTTTTTTTTCTCCTCTTCTCTTTTCATATTTTTCCTGCGCCTTAAAATACGGTAATTTTCCTATACGACCCAGTTATATACATTACTTATTAGCTCACGGTTTACTCATTTCTTCGAAAAGGAATGAGGATCATATTTTTTACTCATCAAAAATCTAATTATTCAATATTTAAGATGAGATATACTAGTATTATTTAGTAATAGAAATTCTACTTGTTTTAAAATAACAAAATGTTCCATTCACCCGCAGATTTTCTTTTTTCAATTGGCTAGCTAACATACTACAAGAGTTCTTACGCGAAAGGACACGAACGAGTTGTTACTGCATGTGCTACAATCCAATCCCTCTCTGATGATGTTGTATGTTTGGAAATTTTTTAGTTAGGCGAAATGGCCTCGTGACCACTTAAATTTGCTTTCATTTGTAAAGCCGATACATGAACTTACGTTGTTTCCATTTGAATACTCAAACTTACATATTTGGTCACTAATAAACCTATTTGACCGTTGACCATGTACATGTGATAGTGACAGAGGTGATGTGAACAAAGTATGTGCAAGTCACGTAAACTAAGCGCGTGACTACGATAATTTTGATTAAAAAAATATAAAAGCAGAAAAAAAATTACAAATAAAAAAGAAAGAAAATAAGCCCCCTCCAAAATAAGTTATACCCTTATTTCCCCTCGCTCCTTTACTCTTTCTTTTTCCCTTTCCCCACTGACGTCTACACCTACCCCTACCTCCCCTTTTCTTTTCTTTATCCCCCACTCCAACCTTTCCGTTGCCCAACAGTAGTGAGAAACAAAGAAAAATAATAGATTTTGTCAAAAAAAATTGCCAATCCTTTCTTTTACATTAACTCCCATTAACTCCCTGTACCCTTTTTGTACCGATCTCAAATTGGAAGACAACAAGAGAAAGACTATCGAAAAATTGACGAATTTTTGTTGAAAAATTCTACTTATGCAATGCGACTTTTTCTCTCTTTCTGATTTCACCATTTGTATCTGGAGCTTTTGTTGCCTTGACCGAATTTTAATGGGTGACCCATCGACTCTTTGACTTGGGGAATAATTTTATGAATATTGTTAGAAGTCAAGGATGGAAGGAATTTTATGGAAGTTTACGGTTGACTGAGTTGGTCAAGTGATGGATGAGATTTTTTCCTTATGGCAGCACTAAAATGTGTAGAAGAAATAGTGAAAGAAGTAAAAGAAGAAAAGAACTTTTGATAAATTAATCTTCAAAGAGGGACTCACAGATGACACATGTAAAATAATAAATAGTCTTAGCATTTGACGTGTTCTTCTTTCCGGCAATTGAGTTACACGCGGGTTTATTTATACTCAATTTATTGAGTTGAGGTGCTAAAATGGAAAAATTCAAAGTTTAAATATCGGCTTTAAAATCTCGTATAAGTTTAAGTGGCTACGAAGCCATTTCGCCTTTTAGTTATTACAGTAAAGTATTGTTATAAAATAATATAAAAATGGTTCCAAAAGAAAGTAAAATTTTTTTTTTGTGATTTCCAAAATACATTCACAGTTATATACAACTAAAATATAATACCACTTAAATAAAAAATTTATACAATATATATTTTGTATCTAATTTATACATAGTAAAAACAAATTTCATACAACTAATTATATATTATACAATTTATCTACAACTTTCACACATTATTTCTACCAAGTTAAATACAACTACAATAACATATAACGTAAATACAAATTTTATGCAATATGACTTTGTATATTTTGTATCTGATTTATACATAGTAAAAATAAATTTCATACAACTAATTATATATTATACAACTTATCTACAATTTTTATATATTATATCTACTCGGTTATATACAACTACAATATCATACAACTTAAATATAATTTTGATACAATATTTCACAACTTTCATACAATAGTTAAATAAACAAAAGAAAAATATATATAAACAACATAATTGTCACGATCCAGATTTTTCATCATCGGAAGTCGTGATGGCGCATACTCGTAGAAGCTAGGCAAGACGCGAAATATAGAAATTACTAACTCTTTCATTTTAACCCTTTTTAACAATATGAATTAACAGGTAATCAGCACTTAAATATTAACAATAAATGAAATCAAGCGAAAGACTTAGTCTAATAGAATAACCAAAACCAGTACGATAATGCCAACTTACGTCTCTATGCGGAATACGGTATCACAATATCACAGACGGACTATGATTACTACAACAAATGTCTGAAAAGAAAGTACAATCTGTTTTGGAATAACTGAAAACAAAATACATAATAAGATAGAAGAGAACGCCGAGCCTACGGATGCCTGCATGACTACCTCGAGATCTCTAGCTGGACTGAAGGTAGCCACTCCAAATGCAACTGTCCAAAAGCTACTCGGGGATCTGCACATAGTGCATAGTGTAGCATCAGCACAACCGACCCAATGTATTGGTAAGTGTCTGGCCTAACTCCGGAGAAGTAGTGACGAGGCTAGGACCAGACTCCAGATAAACCTGTGCAGTTATACTAATATGCAGCGGAAAATAAAACAGGAATAAACAAATAAATATGGGATGGGGTACATAATCAGGGGGAATATCAATTCCAGAAGTAATTTAAGAGAAATATAAGAGAACAATTTAAAATCTATATCAAACAATAATAACACTGTTGTGACGCACAACCCGATCCCTATCATTTATCACTGTTGCGGCGTGCAACTCGATCCAACTGTATCATTGTTGTTGCGTGCAACCCGATCTAAATATAACATTATTGCGGTGCGCAACCCGATCCAAATATAATATTATTGCGGCGCGCAACTGATTGCAGCTGACTCAACCTTACACTATGGTAGGAAGAGCGAGCGCTAAGACTTTTACCCGAATAATGGTATTGGGGTCGATTTTCCACAGGGAGCTTGGAATGGAGTTGTGTATTTGTATAGACTAAGAATGCGTTTGTACTTCTAACATTTTTGGATTTTCTTGTTATCACTACTATTATCAACTAAGAATAAGACTAAATTATGCTAAGAAATATTTGCTAAGATGTAATTAATATATAGAAAGGCACTAGGGTCATGGCATCACCTAGGTGGTTAACGAACGGGTAGAAGCTACTAATAATAGATTGACATATTTGGGGTCAATATTATAACCATTGCATAATTGTATCCACTCTCACACCTCTCGGTAGAGAGAGCGATTTTACCCAATTGACTATCTGGAGACCAATTGGGTAGGCCAATTAGACCAAGCAACTAGGGTTCATGTAGGGTAATTACTCTCTCAAGGTTTAACCCTTTAATTGGGACTACCATTTCTCATGGATCCATCCCAATTCCTTGTTGGGTCAGTTTTGGGGTCATAGACTCTCTTTCTTAAGATGAGTCAAGACCCACTAAGCTAGAATCAATGTTTGCAACCACTAATCCTTAATTAAACTATAAAATTAACCCAAATAACAAACACTCAATATCAATCTGTCATTAATAAGCAACACCCATCAATTACCCACATTAGGGTTGAGCCACAACCCTAGCTAATGGGTTTAGCTAGACATAACTAGAGAAGAAATTGAAGAAATAGAAGATGAAATAACCATATTAATTAATTGCTAATATCAAACTACAATAATCTATGATGAAATAAGCTCAAAATGCCCAAAATAAGCTAATACAAATGTCTCACGAGCGCAGTTGCTATCAGGTGTACTCCACTTGATCTAAAAATGATAAAATATCCTATTTATACTGGTCTGAAAAAATTAGACAAAAATACCCTTGCGGGGTCAGCACGGACCGCGCATAAATGTAGCGCAACCGCGTAGGCTCTTAGTCTTGCAATTATTTCTTCTCTAAAATTGGGGGCACGGACCGCGTAATAAGGTAGCGCGGTCGCGCGGGTTGATGGGTGCGGATCGCGCATAAATGGGGCGCGGCCGCGTGGAAGGACTTGGGCAAATCTTCATCTCTCTGAATCTCACCCACGCGGACCGCACTGATTTGTAGTACGGCCGCGTGGGGTCTTGCCTTGAATTTCAGGTCTCTGAATCTTCACAAGCGCGGACCGCATGACAAGGAGCGCGAACCACGCAGGATCTTCTTGACTTATGTTCTCTCTAAATCTCCTAGAGCGGCCGCGCAGCAAAACAGTGTGGTCCACGCTAGGTCCTCTTGTCCCCACTTCACTTAGTCTTTGACACTTGGCAGGTTTCACTCCGTTTTGAGCCGATTTTTGACATTTGTCATCTTGTCGCTCAAACCTGCAATCAAGCACAACTTGTAAGCATTTTGGGACTATTTTATGGCAATTTATATACAAGCATAGGCAAGTATGGGCATAAAACGTGCTAAAATCACAGTTATCAACTCCCCCAAACTTAAACCTTTGCTTGTCCTTAAGAAAATAAAATAAGACCCACCCCTCAAAGGGAAACATCCAAGTAATTCGAACTTATCCTAAAGTAACCTCATCGAGCATCAATTGGGACTAACAATTTCCATCAATATGAATGTATCATTAACACATTTTAAGCTTTTGAAAACTATGGATCAAGTGAGACACAAGAGCATCAAGGGTTGACTCATTTCATCAAGGAGCTTTTCTCATATATCTTGGTCATTGTGGAACCCAAACTCACACATCCTCAACTCTCCCTAAGCGAACCTCGCCTTTTAAAGTAATGACACACTAATCGAGGTTGATGGACTTTTCTCTCATTTCTTTCACAAAGAAGGTCATAAGTCCGGCTCTAGATACCATATGCTTGCCCCTTATGTAAGTATCTACTAATGTAGGTTCCGTTCAACTCAAGATCATATAGGACTTTTGTGGATTCATTGTAAAGGCTTTTGGGTAAGGGTAGGATATGTTTTGTTCAAGTGGGTTCAGTCTTCCCTTAAGCACTTCTTTTGATTCATTTTTGCACATTTTCTTGACTCATTTGAGTATTCACTTCTTTTAAAGGAGTTAGAGAGGCACACTATCACTCTTTCTTATGCATTTCAACACATTTCTCCTTTTTCTACTTTTTCACAACCTTTTTCACTTGAGTTTTCTTTGAATCCCCTTTTTGACCTTATTCAATTTGGTATTTTTTTTGTCTTGTCTTTTCTTCCTTTTTATTGCCTTCTTTTTCTTTTGCTTTTGTACCCTTTACCACATTGTTTCCTTTCTTGTCTCCCCACCCAAACTTAGACATTTTCCATCTACTCAAGGGAAGATTTGGGTGCCAAGAGAGGGTATCATTAAGAACGCGTATAGGCTTGTAGCTTTGGTTCTTGAAAGAAGAAGGTTTAAGGTTCAAAGGGGTTAACTAGGGTTCATTTTATTGGTAGGTCATGGAATTGTTCAATTTTAGCATTTTGGATCAAGGAGAGCCTATAATCACTTCTTAAGCCAAATTTCAACTAGGATTTCACCTCAACAAACATTCGGGGCAAGTTCTAGACCATCGGCTCGGGACTTAGACTCATAATTTGAATTCTCACCACACACTCAAGGTTTGCTAAAGACATCGAGTCGAGGGCCTACAACGACCTTAGTTACGATTCAAGCGCACAATGGCCCAACACGACCACATGATGATATTTCGGCCAACACAAGAGTCTCAAGGCCACAACTTTCACCATCATAAACACAACATTGTGTCTTTGACCGTGGGATCAAAGGCAAATGTGTTAGGCCCAAGTGAAGCTTGCCTAAGGTTCCCCTATCTACGAAATATCGAAATCAAAAGAGAAAAATAAAAAATGGACTCAAACCTTTAAGAAGGTTGTCACACCATCTATCATTGGGAAGAGCCACCCGATTCGCACAACACTTTACCCTTGGAAAGAACCGTGACATTAAGAAAACCAAAGGCTTATTGAAAACGCCAAAACCAAAACAAAAGGCTATGAGCCTCACTACCAAGCTAAAAATGAAATTTTTTAATGATAATAGAAAAACCAAATAAATATGTACAATGAGGAGTAGAATATACAACGGGGGTGAATATATACATAAAAGTAAAAAAGTAGCTAAAATCAGAAGTTATATATAGGCCAACTATCAAATCAAAAAATATAAACTAGAAACCAACTAAATATGTACAGTTATCCAAATGTATCAGAATCAAAGTAGTAGGGCACACCTCCACGAATAAAGGCTGGCATTGTCCCCAATGTCAACTACCAAAATAAGCACAAAACAGAGAAAGGATATAGAATGGCTCCTCAAGCCTAGTCCGTCTGCATGGGCTGATCAATGGTCCCCTGATCTTCTGTAGTGGCATGGACCTCAGACTGGTCTCCTGCCTGCTATTGCTCTGGTCCTGGGATAGGGGCCGGGGCATAGACCGGCTGAACATATGCTGGAGCACTAGAGGTACCCTCCTGAACCTGTGCCCACCTCTATCACAACACCCTCAGTGCTAGGAAGGTTCCTCTTCTTCCTTGGGTGCCTAGGTTCCTCCTCCTGTTGAGGCTGAGCTGCTGCTGGATCTAGAGCTGGATCCCCTAATAACAAGTCTAATGGCATATGGTTTTCCAAAAGCTTGTCCACATCTGCTTGCATCTTCTTTACCGACTCCCGAGATGCCCTTGACTTTCTCAACTTCTTATGTTCCTTGGCAAGCTCCTTCAAAGCCTTGCCATGCGAGGCTACCCCTGTAGTCAATATGGACTGGGTCTCCATGTCTTCTCCCGGTTGGTCAGGAGCTTCTTCAATGTCTCCTCAATGGAAGGAGGAATTTGAACTGTGGCTGGTGCCGACTGTGCCTCAACTGTAGTGGCCAAGGTGGACAACTTGGATGTCGTAGCTGACGTCTAGTTGTTCAAACTGGCTAGAGACTGACCAAGCTGGTGGGCAGTGAACCGGTGAGTCTGTGATGAGGGGACTGTCGGGTCAGCTGAAGTAGAAGGACCAACTACAGAAGAAGGACCTGGGGTCAAAGTCTCACTGGCAGTAGTAGCAGGGATGGTGGATGGCTCAGTAGAAAGCTCGATCATAGCTAGCTCCTCAGACTGGCTAGGTAGGGTAGATGTGGGTGGCTGATACTTTTTTGACTTTGGGTTGTCGGAACCCAACTGGCTATACCATGAATAGGGGGTCACCAATTTTGCCGTGACATCAAAGCGCTTTTTCTTCACCTCCAAATCCCTAAAGTACATGGATACAGTGTTGGGAAGGGGTAGTTTGTGCTGGTCTCTTGTTCGATCGCAGAGATCACCCTCGAGATGTGCCCACATTGAGAGGAAGCCCGACTATGATAGATGCCACAAGAACAGTCCGGGTCAAAGGAACTGAGTGATCGTGTGTGGAGGGATCAAGTCTACTGCAAACGAATGTCAACCAACCCTTGGCTTCAAAATTGAAAGTGTTCCTCAGAATTCTCTCCCCTGCCTTCAACCATTTTGGAACAGTGCCTGGGGCTGCCAGGTACTCGGCCAACCAAGGATGCATATCTTCATCCATTGCGAGCTTTGCTAAGTATTCGAATTCATCCTCCTCTTTGAACCCCAAATATTCAATCAATGACTTCCCATCAAACACCACCATTTTGTCCCGCACCTGCGTCGCCTTTGTGTCCTTAACCATATGAGACACATTACAATAGAACTCTTTCACCATATACTCATTGGAATCAATACACCGCTCCTTGAAGAAAACCCAACCATCTCTAGTACGGAATTGTTCTTGCAACTTTGGGTTTAGAGGTAGAAGAGCATTGTCAATGAATTGCCTCTCCGGGATCAACTTCCTAACGGGCCACTACTCTCTAAATTTATGGAACACAATCTCACTCACAAATCTATCTGTCCAAGCTTCAGGTTTTCTGGTCCGTTCAACCCCACCGACTTGAGGCTCACCCCCTCACCATATCCTCCACTCTTCCCAGATAATGAAGTTGTAGAGGATGTGGAGAATTGCTCTTCACTTCTTGCTACGAACCGATCTTTTGGAAGTTGGTGAAGCTGAAGGAGTATCTTGTAGTTGAAATGACATAGATATGTGAGTGGGAGCTGATTCTGAGGTGATGCTCCGAGATGGTGCATACTCACTCCCCGAAGAGTGAGAGGCAGCTCTATCAGCTTCCCGTATCAGCTTACGGTCTTCTTGATATTCTTCCGAGCCTGGGGAGTGAGTTTAAGAATCTGCTTTCCTTTGCCCCCTCGGGAGGAATCACCCCTCCCGGGTTGTTATTGTTCTTTTCCTCCTTATTTCTTAACCATGATCTGCAAAGAATACAAGTCTATCGTTATTAATTTAAGCACATGCAGTTAATTGGATGAGACAGTTGAGTTCATGGTTTAGAAACAGTGTTGCAGAATAAGGGGCCCGGGCCGCACAAAAGAGTCACGCGGTCGCGTTGGGGTAGCGCGGACCGCATAAAACTGGAGCACGGACCGTGCTTAACAATGTGACGCGGACTGTGCAGAAAGGACGCGCATCCGCGCGGCCGCGCAGGGCTTAGAAATATAACTGAGTTAGGGATTTTTTTTTATGCGAGTCCATTTTTGATCAAATTATGGGTCCTAATTTCCTTACTCAATTAATCACATTTGAATTCATGCCCAATGTTCAAAATTAACAAATAAAATCTAACATAACAATTAAACCTAAGAGAAATGAGAAGAAATAAGAAGTTATACTACTGGGAAGCAAGCAAAATAATCAAAAATTAAAGCTATGAATGAAATTAGTAAGAAATGTTACCAGGGATTATGCAAATTCAACTACTTGAAGCAAAGGTCTTGATGAATAGTGAAAATTTTAGCTCAGAAAGTTAAAGTGCGAAAAGTGTAAAATGAAGCCTAAGGTCTCTATTTATAGAAAATTGTGGGACCCTTCACCTACCTACCAGTGTGGCCGACAGAAATGGATGCGGACCACGCTGGATTTCTTTCCTTCTTGTTAGACTGGGATCCCCCACGCGGACCGCACTACTTTGTTGCGCGGCCGCGTGGGAAACTTCAGAGAGTTATGAATTGTGGCCCTTCCCAGCGTGAACTGCACAAAAATGCTATGCGGCTGCGCTGGCAACTTCAGAGACTTAACACCCCTTGCACCAACCTACGCGGACCTCACTGTTTTGGTTCGCGGTCGCATTGGAAAACTTCAGAGACCTGACATTTTTTTCTTATGTCGTGCACTGGTTCAAAATTATCCCTGCAACATCTCACAAACTATGAGCTCAAAAATCCTAGTCTACAAAGAAAATCAAAGAAAAAGAAAAAGACACGGGTTGCCTCCCAAGAAGCGCCTGATTTAACGTCGCTGCACGACGCATGTTACCATCATATCACTTCAAATGAATGAGTGCCACCATGTGGCTATCATCAATCTTTCCCAAATAGTGCTTGACATGATGCCCATTGACCCGGAATACTTCACCATTCTTGTTTTTAAGATCAAGAGCACCGAAAGGAGTCATAAATACCACCTCAAAAGGACCACTCCATTTAGATTTGAGCTTCCCCGGAAATAACCTTAACCGGGAATTGAAACGAAGAACCATGTCGCCCATCTTGAACTCTTTACCCCGAGCATACTTGTCGTGAAGGTACTTCATCTTTTCCTTATACAAGGACGAGCTGGAGTAGGCATGAAATATAAACTCATCAAGTTCATTCAATTGTTCCACTCGGAGGTTGGCTGCAACATCCCATTCCAAGTTCAACTTTCTCAATGCCCACATAGCCTTGTGTTCTAGTTCCATCGGAAGATGGCTAGCTTTACCAAACACCAACCGATATGGAGACATTCCAATCGGAGTTTTGTAAGCCATCCGATAAGCCCAAAGAGCATCATCCAATTTTGTCGACCAATCGGTCCTATTAGCATTCACAATTTTGGAAAAAATACTCTTTATTTCCCGATTTGAGACCTCCACTTGACCGCTTGCTTGTGGATAATAGAGGGTGGTCACTTTGTGGTTAACTCCATATTTAGCAAGCAATGAGTCAAAAATCTTGTTGAATAAATGGGACCCCTCATTACTAATGATAGCACGAGGAGTTCCAAACCTAGTGAAGATACTCTTTTTCAGAAATGCCACGACACTCCGGGCTTCATTGTTGGGACGAGCCATGGCTTTAACCCACTTTGACACATAGTCCACCGCCACAAGAATATACGTGTTCCCACAAGATCTCACAAACGAGCCCATGAAATCAATGCCCTAAACATAAAAAATATCCACCTCGAGAACTGTACGAAGAGGCATCTCATCCCTTTTTGAAATCCCGCCGGCTCTTTGGAATGCATCACATCTTTTCACCAAGTCGCTAGCATCTTGAAACAAAGTCAGCCAATAGAAACCGCAACATAAAACCTTTGACATCGTCTTTACTCCTCCATGATGGCCACCATAAGGAGAAGAGTGACACGCCTCCAATATGTTCAATTGTTCACTTTCCGACACACATCTTCTTATCACCCCGTCCGTACAAATTTTAAACAAATACGGATCATCCCAAAAAAAACCAAGCTATCCCGCTTGAGTTTCTTCCTTTGGTTGGAAGAGAGCTCACACGTGACATTGCCGTTCACAATGAAGTTGGCGATGTCTGCAAACCAAGGTATGTCACTCATAGAAACGGAAAGAAGCTGCTCATCGGGGAAAGTATCATTTATCTCAGCACCATTGCTTGGTCTCCCCCCTTCCTCTAGCCGGGACAAATGGTCTGCAACTTGATTCTCACTTCTCTTCCTATGCACAACCTCTAGATCAAATTCCTGAAGGAGTAGCACTTATCTCATCAACCTTGCTTTCGAATCTTTCTTTGGTATCAAATATCAGAGGGCTGTATGGTCCGTGTGTATGATCACCTTCACCCCCATAAGGTAAGGGCGAAATTTCTCCATCGCAAACACAATAGCCAATAGCTTCTTTTCCGTTACCGTGCAGTTTCTTTGGGCCTCATTCATCGTTTTGCTTGCATAATCCACAGGATGGAACATTTTGTTGATTCTTTGGCCAAGCACCACACCTACAGCCACATCACTCGCGTCGCACATAAGTTCAAAAGGCAATTCCCAATTAGGTACGATGATGATAGGAGTTATGGTCAACTTGTGTTTCAATAGCTCAAAGGAATACATACACCTCTCATCAAAGACAAACTTGACATCCTTTTCCAACAATTTACAAAGCGGGTTCACAACTTTTGAGAAGTCTTTAATGAATCGCCGGTAGAACCTGGTGTGACCAAGAAAACTCCTCACCCCTTTGACAGAAGTAGGGGGAGGCAGACTTGAGATCACCTCAATTTTTTCCTTATCGACTTCAATTCCATGTTTTGAGATTTTGTGACCAACACAATACCCTCTTGCACCATAAAGTGACATTTCTCCCAATTGAGTACAAGATTGGTTTCTTCACATCTTTTCAATACCTTATCCAAGTTCACAGGGCATTCTTCAAATGAGTCCCACCACGCTAAAATCATCCATGAAGACCTCCAGAATATCCTCCACCATGTTGGTGAAGATTGCCATCATACATCTTTGGAAGGTCACCGGGTCATTACAAAGTCCAAACGGCATTCTCGAGAAAGCGAATGTGCCATACGGACATGTAAAGGTTGTCTTCTCCTGATCCTCCGGGGAAATGAGAATTTGATTGTACCCCGAGTAGTAATCAAGGAAACAATAATAAGCTCGGCCCGTTAGACGATCAAGCATTTGGTCCAAGAATGGTAGAGGGAAATGATCTTTTCTCGTGACCTTGTTGAGCTTTCTATTATCCATACACACTCTCCAACCCGTGAACGTCTGGGTAGGAATCAACTCATTGTTGGCATTAGTGACGACTGTCATTCTACCCTTCTTTGGCACACATTGAACCGGGGAGGTCCATGAACTATACGAGATTGGGTAGACCACACCGGCATCCAACCACTTGATAACCTCTTTCTTTACCACCTCTTGCATAGCTTCATTTAGTCTTCTTTGTTTTTCAAGAGACGGCCTTTCATCCTCCTCCAAAATGATCTTGTGCATGCAAAAAGTGGGGCTTATAACCCGAATATCCGCCAATGTCCATCCAATCACCCGCTTGTGCTTTTGTAGAACCGCCAAAGTGGCGTCAACCTGCATGTTAGTTAATCAAGACGAAATAATAATAGGCAAAGTGAAATTAGGACCCAAGTATTCATACCTGAGGTGAGGAGGAAGTGGTTTCAACTCCAACACTGGCGGCTCCTCAATAGATGGCTTGGTTGGGGGAGTTTTGCGATTCTCAAGGTCCAATGATAACTTCCTAGGCTCATAAGAGTACGAGCCCATACCATGCAAAGCATTTATACATTCAATTCTCCCAGCATCATCATTAGCCTCCATGTTCAAAAGTACAGCTTCAAGTGGATCTTCAACATTAATCATTGCGCTTGTGTCATCCACTATCACCGCCGTGACAATGTCAACAAACGAGCACACCTCGGTGCTATTAGGTTGCCTCATAGACTTGCACATATGGAACACTACCTTTTCATCACCAACACGGAAGGTCAATTCTCCCACCTCGACATCAACCAAAGCCTTTCCCGTAACTAGGAAAGGTCTTCCAAGGATAATTGGGACTTCAAAGTCCACCTCACAATCTAGTATCATGAAGTCGTCCGGCAAGATGAATTTATCAACACAAACAAGGACATCATCGATTATACCCAAAGGCCGCTTCATTGACCTATCCGCCATTTGGAGCCTCATTGAAGTCGGGCGAGGTTGTCTGATTCCCAAAGTCTTAAAGACCAAATATGGCATTAAGTTAATACTCGCCCCTAAATCACAAAGGGCTTTTGCAAAGTCGGCACTTCCAGTGGTACATAGTGAATGCGTTGGGGTCCTCTAGTTTTGGAGCCATGGAGTGTACAATTGCGCTCACTTGATGGGTCATCTTGATTGTCTAACACTCCATTGATCTCTTTTTTGTAACCAAATCCTTCATGAATTTCGCGTACCCCGGCATTTGCTCGAGTGCCTCCACCAAAGGCACAATGATAGTCAAACTCTTCATCATCTCAATGAATTTCTTAAATTGGTTGTCACCCTTTTGCTTGGCCAACCATTGAGGATGGGGCGGAGGAGTCCAAGGCAAGGGTGCCTTGGCTTTGGGCACCGCCGGCTCGGGCATATCTATCACGTGTTCCCTAGATGGGTTCACGATCTCTTGTGTCTCCTCCTCAACCTCATGAATGTCAATTCGCACCTCATTTCTCACACTTGGTTCTACTACATCATCAACCCCCATAGGCATATCATCGTCATGCAACTCATCTTCATCAACCATGACTTGATTATCTCTTGAGGCGTGCACATCACCGCCTCGTCCACTTCGCGTGGACACCTCCATCACATGGTTGTTGTGCCCACCCTTAGGGTTTACTACCGTGTCACTTGGTAGAGCAACCTTTGGGTGAGTGTTTAAAGATTGGGAAATTTGACCAAGTTGCACCTCCAAGTTATGGATGGAAGTGTTGTGTGAAGCAAATTTCGCATCGGAGTCTTGGTTCTTCTTCATCATTTGTTCAAACATAACCTCAATTCTCCCAAATTCATTTCCCAAAGAACTAGACCCTTAAGATTGAAACGGAGGCGGGTTGTTCGGTTGTTGAAACATCGGAGGCCTTTGAAAGCCTTGCCCCCGATTACCTTGACAACCATTGTTGTTCCACCCACCTTTACCATTGTTGTTGTTGTTTCCATTCCAATTCCCACCATTGTTACCTTGATTCCCCCAATGTTGTTTTGGTTATTCCCATTCCAATTTCCACCACTTTGTTGTTGATTATTGTTATTCCAATTTTCGCCTCCTTGTTGATTACCCCAATTCCCTTGGGATCGCCATTGTTGATTGCCTTGGTTTCCTCTATTTCCTTGGTAGTTGTTGACGTATTGACAATCCTCACTTTGCTTATCATAGCACTCGTTTGAATAACCACCACCATCATCGTAGTTGTTATAATTTCCTTGAGGTTGTTGCCCTCTTTGCCTTCTTTTCATCATATTCACTCATTCCATGCATTGACTTGGCGCGGGTTTTGAACTTGTTGCAATTGCGCCTTCGCCAATTGGTTCATTGTTGTTGTAAGTTCGGCAATGGCTTGGCCGTGATCATGCAACTCCTTATGCAAATGTATGACATTAGGATCACCTTGAGGAATGTTTGCCCGACTTTTCCACGCCGAAGAAGTATCGGCCATTTCATCTAACACATCACAAGTTTCATTGTACGGGAGCTTCATAAAATTTCCACCCGCCAATTGGTTCACAATACATTGGTTAGTTGTGTTGATGCCCCTATAGAATGTTTGTTGAATCATCACATCATTAATATCATTATTTGGACACTCTTTAGCATAGTTCTAAATCTCTCCCATATTTCATGCAAAGGTTCTGTTGGCTCTTGTTTGAAAGCCAAAATCTCATCACGGAGCGCCGCCATGTGACTTGGAAAAAAGAACTTGGCAATGAACTTGTCCGCCAATTCATCCCACGTAGTGATGGAATGATTTAGAAGCCTTTCTAACCAATCCAATGCTTTACCCCGAAGGGAGAACGGGAAAAGCCTCAATCTCAAAACATCCTCTGACATATTGGTTTGTTTACTCCCCCAGCAAGTATCTACAAACCCCTTCAAGTGCTTGTATGCATTTTGGTCGGAGGCGCCCGTAAAATACCCTCTTTGCTCGAGAAGCATCAGCATGACATTAGTGATTTGGAAATTCCCCGCCCGGATTCCGGGAGGAACTATGGCACTTGCATAACCCTGGTTCGGAAGGACCCTTGGAGCTACTCTTGGTAGAGGTAGAGGAGGGTCTGGGATTTGATAATTTGCATTGGCATTTCTACCTCTCCATGGTACTTGAGGTACCAGAAGCTCATCTTGCTCAACATCTTCAACCTCCTCCGTGACCACGTTGTCAAGAGGGATATTTCCATTTAGAGCCATGTGTACCTGATGGATCGACACAAATAACGTTAGTAAAAAGAAGGAAAGAGAAGCAAAACACAAAACTAGCTACGCAAATAGTCAACATCGTAAGCTCCCCTGCAACGGCGCCAAAAAGTGATCGCAACTGACTTAACCTTACACTATGGTAGGAAGAGCGGGCGCTAAGACTTTTACCTGAATAGTTGTATCGGGGTCGATTTTCCACAGGGAGCTTGGAATGGAGTTGTGTATTTGTATAAACTAAGAATGCATTTGTGCTTCTAATTGTACTTCTAACATTTTTGGATTTTCTTGTTATCACTACTATTATCAACTAAGAATAAGACTAAATTATGCTAAGAAATATTTGCTAAGATATAATTAATATAGAGAAAAGCACTAGGGTCATGGCATCACCTAAGTGGTTAACTAACGGGTAGAAGCTACTAACAATAGATTGACATATTTGGGGTCAATGTTGTAACCGTTGTATAATTGTATCCACTCTCACACCTCTCGGTAGAGAGAGCGATTTTGCCCAATTGACTCTCTCGAGACCAATTGGGTAGGCCAATTAGACCAAATAACTAGGGTTCAAGTAGGGTGATTACTCTCTCGAGGTTTAACCCTTTAATTGGAACTACCATTTTTCATGGGTCCATCCCAATTCCTTGTTGGGTCAATTTTGAGGTCATAGACTCTCTTTCTCAAGAAGGGTCAAGACCCACTAAGCTAGAATCAATGTTTGCAACCACCAATTCTTAATTAAACCATAAAATTAACCCAAATAAAAAACACCCAATATCAATCTGTCATTAATAAGCAACATCCATCAATTACCCACACTAGGGTTGAGCCACAACCCTAGATAATGGGTTTAGCTAGACATAACTAGAGAAGAAACTGAAGAAATAGAAGATCAAACAACCATATTAATTAATTGCTAATGTTAAACTACAATAATCTATGATGAAATAAGCTCAAAATGCTCAAAATAGGCCAATACAAATGTCTCACGAGAGCAGCTGCTATCAGATGTACTCCACTTGACCTAAAAATGATAAAATATCCTATTTATACTAGGCTAGAAAAATTGGACAAAAATACCCATGCGGAGTCAGCGTGGACCGCGCATAAATGTAGCGCGGCTGCGTAGGCTCTTGGTCTTGCAATTATTTCTTCTCTAAAGTTGGGGGCGCGGACCGCGCAAGAAGGTAGCACGACCCCGCAGGCTGATGGGTGCGGACCGCGCATAAATGGGGCACGGCCGCGTGGAAGGACTTGGGAAAATCGTCATCTCTCTGAATATCACCCACGCGGACTGCACTGATTTGTAGCGCAGCTGCGTGGGGTCTTGCCTTGAATTTCAAGTCTCTGAATCTTCACCAGCACGGACCGCGTGACAAGGAGCGCGAACCGCGCAGGATCTTCTTGACTTATGTACTCTCTGAATCTCCTAGCGCGGCCAAGCAGCAAAACAGTGCGGTCCGCGCTAAGTCCTCTTGTCCCCACTTAACTTAGTCTTTGACACTTGGTAGGTTTCACTCTGTTTTGAGTCGATTTTTGACATTTTTCATCTTGTCGCTCAAACCTGCAATCAAGCGCAACTTGTAAGCATTTTGGAACTATTTTATGGCAATTGATACACAAAGCATAGGCAAGTGTGGGCATAAAACGTGCTAAAATCATAGTTATCAGCAACCCGATCCAAATATACACTCAACAACAATCATAACAAAAGTCCCAATAAGGGATCAACTAAGAACTACACTATCTCGGCAAGGGAATCAACAGTATAAGTAAATACGTCCTAGCAAGGGAAAAACAGCTATGACCAATCTTGTTCTAACATCTAAATACCTCAGCTAATATCAATTCTCAATCATAAGTAATTTTCACGAGAACAATCTTAATCCTTGTTCAATACCGAGAATCATCATTTTAAGCATCCGCAGTATTATTTAAAAACACAATAAACTATAATTTAAGACTCACGGTCATGCTCGACACTAACGTATAGATACTCGTCACCATGCCTATATGTCATACTCTACTAGAAGCAAATAGCAAATAGGACTCAACTCCTAATCCCTCAAGCTAAGGTTAGACCAAACACTTACCTCGAACTTCCACGACCAACTCAAGCCTCAAACACCGCTTTCCCTTTTGATTTTGGCTCCAAATCAATCGTATCTAGGCATAATCGACTTAATAACATCAATAAACACTAAACAATCCAATTCTAATGCTTAATTATAGCTTTCCTATCATTCTTCCCAAAAAGTCAAAAATTACCCCCGGGCCCGCTTGGTCAAAATATAAGGTTCGGACCAAAACCTGATCACCCATTCACCCACGAGCCTGAATATAAAATTTATTTTGAAATTCAACCCCAAAATAACGTCGAATTCCCAAATAATCAAAAAGCCCTAACTGTACTCAAATCCCTAATTTTCTACCCTTCGTCTCATGTTTTAGGCCTTGAAATCTAGTTGGTATTGATAAAAATGGAAGAAAACAAGCTTTGGATTACATACCTATGAAGCTAGTGTGAAGTTCCTCTTAAAAAATCTCCCAAGAGGTGTGGAGAAGAAGAAGTTTATGAAAAATGGTGAAACTCCCGTAATACATTCTGTTTTTTGAACTTAAAATAACTAGGCGGATTTGGTCTATGCGTTTGCGATAGGCTTATCGCATTCGCAATGAATTAAGCCTAAGTGACCTTCGCGTTCGCGAAAATGGGCTCACGTTCGCGGAGCACTAACTCCTCGAGCCTTCGCATTAGCGTAGGGCAAAATACCCCTCCCCCTGCACAGGCTCATAAGCCTTCACATTCGCGAAGGGAAGACCCCCAAAGCTTCGTGTTTGCGACCTTGGTCTTGCGATCGCATAGAAGGAAAACTGGCACCTGGGAATTTTTCCTAACACGTTCGCGAGTGGGCCCACACGAACGCGAAGAACAAAAATCCTGGGCACGGAACAACAAAAACCTGCAACTTTTTATGAGTTCAAAACTTTCCGAAATACATGTGAAACTCACCCGAGCCCTCGGGGCTCCAAACCAAACATATGTACTAACTCAAAAACATCATATGAAATTATCCGTGCGATCAAATCGTCAAAATAACCTCTTAAACAACGAATTAAACCTCAAAATCAATGAATTTTCTCAAAACTTCTTTAAACATCAAATTTTGCATTTAAGGTCCGAATCACGTCAAATGGATTCCTCTTCTTACCAAACTTTACCGACAACACATATAAATCATATCGAACCCGTACAGGGCTCTGGAACCGTAATACGGGCCCGATATCACAGATTTCACATATCATTTCACTTTCAAAAATCTTTATATTTTTCAAAAAATAATTTCTTAAATTCATTCCTCGGAATTTGATTCCAGGTGTACGCCCAAGTCTCATATTTTTCCACCAACCCTCCGGGACTGTCAAATCACGGGTTCGAGTCTGTTTACCCAAAATATTGCCCGAAGTCAACCTAAATGCATTTTAAGTCAAAATTTTAACTTTTTCACCGATTTTTCACATAATAGCTTTCCGCTATGCTCTCGAATTGTGCACACAAATCGAGGTGAAGTTGATCAAGGTTTTTGAGGCCTCGAAACGCAGAATTCATTTTAAAAACAAGTGATGACCTTTTGGGTCATCACATTCTCTATCTCTAAAACAATCGTTTGTCCTCGAACAGACATAAGAAGGAAGTACCTGAGTTGGGGAAAAAATGGAGATAACGGCTCCGCATATCAGACTCGGAATCCCAGGTCGATGCCTTAGCAAGCTGACCTCACCACTGAACCCGAACAGAAGGAAAACTCTTCGACGTCAACTAACAAACCTACCGGTCTAGAATGGCTATCGGCTCCTCCTTATAAGACAAGTCCTTGTCCAACTGGACAGTGCTGAAATCTAACACGTGGGATGGATCGCTGCGATATTTTTGAAGCATGGACACATGAAATACTGGATACACGACTGATAAGCTTGGTGGTAATGCAAGTCTGTAAGCCACCTCTACCACTTTATCAAGGATCACAAACGGGACAATGAATCTAGGGCTAAGCTTGCCCTTCTTCCCAAATCTCATCACGCCCTTCATAGGCGACACTCGAAGCAATACCCACTCACCGACCATGAAAGCCAAATCTCGAACCTTGCGGTTGACATAACTCTTTTGCCTAGACTGAGTTGTACGAAGCCTATCCTGAATAATCCTAACCTTGTCCAAGGCATCCTGAACCAGATCCGTACCCAACAACCGAGCCTCCCCCGGCTGAAACCATCCAACCGGAGACCAATACCACCTATCATATAAAGCCTCATAAGGGGCCATCTGAATACTTGACTGGTAGCTGTTGTTGTAGCCAAACTCTGCTAAAGGCAAAAGCTAATCCCACGAGCCTCCAAAGTCAATGACACAAGCTCGGAGCATATCTTCCAAAATCTAAATAGTTCGCTCGGACTGCCCGTCCGTCTGAGGATGAAACGTTGTGCTCAACTCAATCCGTATGCCCAACTCTCGTAGAAATGCTCTCCAGAAATGTAAGATAAACTGCGTACCTCGGTCCGAAATAATAGACATAGGCACACCATAAATACGAACAATCTCCCGGATATAGATCTCAACTAACCTCTCGGAAGAATAGGAGACTGCCACAGTAAATGTGCTGACTTGGTCAGCCTATCAACAATAACCCACATTGCATTGAAATTCCTCTGAGTCCGTGGGAGCCCAACAACGAAGTCGATAGTGATCCGCTCCCACTTCCACTCAGGAATCTCAATCTTCTTAAACAAACCACCAGGCCTCTGATACTCATACTTAACATACTGACAATTCAAACATCGAGCCACATATGTAACGATATCCTTCTTCATTCTCCTCCACCAATAATGCTGCCGCAAATCCTGATACATCTTTGCGGCGCCCGGATGAATAGAGTGTCGGGAGATGTGGGCCTCTTTTAAAATCAACTCTCAAATTCCATCCATATTAGTCACACAAACTCGACCCTGCAATGTCAAAACTCCATCATCACCTAAGGTAACCTTCTTGGCACTTTCGTGCTGCTCCGTGTCTCCTAGGACACACAAATGGGGATCATCATACTACCGATCACGGATACGCCCCAATAAATAAGAACGAGCAACCGTGCAAGCAATAACACGACTAGGATCAAAAACCTCTGCCCCACAAACTGATTGGCCAAGGCCTGAACACCCAAACCAAGCAGTCTCTCATCGACCGGAATATAAGTGAAGCTGCCCATACTGGTTGATTTCCTACTCAAAGCATCGACCACCACATTGGTCTTTCTTGGATGATATAAGATGGTGATATCATAGTCTTTCAACAACTCCAACCACCTTTTCTGCCTCAAATTCAACTCCTTCTGCTTGAACAAATACTGCAGGCTCTTGTGATCCGTGAACACCTCACATGCCATGCCATACAGATAATGCCTCCAAATCTTCAATGCGTGAACAATGGCTGCTATCCAAATCATGAACCGAATAGTTCTTCTAATGAATATTCAACTGCTGCAAAGAATAAGCAATGACCTTGCCATCCTGCATCAACACTACACCAAGCCCAATACGAGATGCATCACAATAAACTGTATATGGCCTTGAACATATGGGAAAACCAATACTGGTGTCGTAGTCAAAGCTATCTTGAGTTTCTAAAAGCTCGACTCACACTCATTCGACCATTTGAACTGGGCACCCTTCTAGGTCAACCTGGTCATCGGGACTGCGATAGATGAAAACCCTTCCACAAACTAACGATAGTAGCCTGCCAACCCCAAGAAGCTCTAAATCTCTATAGTTGATGTTGGTCTAGGCCAGTTTTTGACCGCCTCAATCTTCTTCGAATCAACCTGAATACCCTCTACTGATACAACATGACCCAGGAATGCAACTGAACTCAACCAGAACTCACACTTCAAAAACTTAGCATACAACTGACTATCCCTCAGAGTCCGAATAACCACTTGAAGGTGTTGCTCGTGCTCCTCTCGGCTACGGGAATAAATCAAAATATAATCAATGAAGACTATCACAAATGAATCCAAATAAGTCCTGAACACTCGGTTCATCAAATCCATAAAAGATGTTAGGGCATTTGTCAACCCGAATAGCATTACCAATAACTCATAATGCCCGTACCGAGTGCGGAAAGCTGTCTTAGGGACATCAGATGCCCTAATCCTCAACTGATGGTACCTAGATCTCAAGTCAATCTTTGAAAATACCTTGGCACCCTGAAGTTGATCAAACAAATCATCAATCCTTGACGGTAGATACTTATTCTCGATCGTAACCTTGTTCAATTGCCGGTAATCAGTACACATCGACCCATCCTTATTTTTAACAAACAACACCGACGTACCCCAAGTAAAAATACTGGGTCTAATGAAACCCTTCTCAAGCAAGTCTTGCAACTGCTCCTTCAACTCCTTCAACTTAGGCAGGGCCATAAGATACGACGGGATAGAAATAAGCTGAGTGCTAGGAGCCAAATGAATGCAGAAATAAATATCCTTGTCGGGTAACATAACCGGCAGGTTTGAAGGAAATACCTCAGAAAACTCCCGAACAATAGGCACAACATCAATAGAAGGGACCTCAGCACTAGAATCGCGAACATAAGCCAAATAGGCCAAACACCCCTTCTCGACCATACGCCGAGCCTTAACATAAGAGATAACACTACGCGTAGAATGACCAGGAGTCCCTCTCCACTCTAAACAAGGTAAACCCGACAATGCTAAGGTCATAGTCTTGGCATGACAGTCCAAGATAGCATGGTAAGGTGATAACCAGTCCATCCCCAATATAACATTGAAATCAACCATGTCCAAAAGCAACAAATATACATGAGTCTAAAGGCCCAATCACAACTATACAAGAGCGATGGACTCGATCTACCATAATAGAATCATCCACCGGTGTAGACATATATACAGGGGCACTCAAGGAACTACTAGGCATGACTAGATACAGTGCAAAATCAGATGACACATAGGAGTATGTAGACCCTGGATCAAATAAAACAAAATCATCTCTGCCAAAAACTAGAACAGTACTTGTGATAACTACATTAGAAGCCTCAGCCTCAGGTCTAGCTAGAAGAGCATAACATCGGGGCTGGGCCCCACCACCCTGGACTACATCTCTAGGACGACCTACAGCTGGTTGGCCTCCATCTCTAGAGGTCTGAGCTCTACCTCTAACACCTCCTCCTCCATCTTTAGCACCTCTACCCCCACCTCTAGCTGGCAGAGTGGGCGGCGGAACACTTGGTGCCTGAACCATAGCACGGGAGCCATGCTGCTGCGACTGACTACTCACCAATCTCGGACAAACCCTCCGGATATGACCATACTCACCACACTCGTACATCTACCTAAGTGTTGCAGCTGAGGAAATTGAGACTGACCCTGGAGACCTGAATGACCATCCTGAAAACTCTGGAGTGGCGGTGAACTGATAGGAGTTGGTGGTGTACTGTAGGGCTGCTGATCAGAATACTGCATGTAAGAACCACAGCCACCTACAGCACCGTGAGAAACTTGAAGTGCTGCCTCTACCATACGAACCCTGCCTCCAGACGAGGCACCACTGAATCTGCCTGAATGACGAAGCCTCTTGTCCGACTCATGACCGCCTCCCTACGATAGAACTATCTCCACTCTCCTGGCTACATTGGCCGCCTCCTAGAAATTAATCTCACTCCTAGTCTCCCTAGCCATCTGAAGTGGAATCTGCTAAATAAGCCCCTCAATGAACCTCTTCACCCTCTCTCTCTCTCTCTCGGTGGGAAGTATGACAAGAGCATGACGAGCCAAGTCGATGAATCTGGTCTCATATTGGGTAACATTCATAGAACCCTGATGGAGACACTTAAACTTCCTCTGATAGGCCTCTCTCTGAGTGATCGGGAGAAACTTCTCAAAAAATAGCTGAGTAAACTGCTCCCAAGTCAAAGCTGGTGATCCGGCTGGTCTAGCCAAGCAATAATCTCTCCACCAAGTCTTGGAGGATCCAGACAAGCGAAAAGTTGCAAAATCGACCCCATTGGTCTCAGCTATCCCCATGTCTCTGAGAACCTCATGACGGATGTCTAGATAATCCTGGGGATCCTTAGAAGATGAACCGCTGAAAGTAGTAGTAAAGAGCTTGGTGAACCTTTCCAATCTCCACAAAGCATCGGCAGACATAGCTGCTCCATCGCTAGTATGAGCTACCACACCCAGCTAAACTACTCCAACTGGCTGAGCTGCTGGAGTCTGAAAGTGAGGAGCCATCTGTTTCGGAGTGTGAGTAGCAGGAGTCTGGGCTCCTCCTCCAGCCGGAGAGACGGCTGGTGCTACAGGAAGCGATCTTGCCCAGGTGACACTCTCTATAAGGTCCACTAGATAGACCAGAGCATCCAAGAGTACCGGGGTAGCAATAAACCCCTCTGGGACCTGAGCTGGGCCTACCGAAACTGTCTGGGCCGGAACCTCATCACCAAAGTCAACCTAAGGCTCCGCCGCTAGTGCTGCTACACTGGGTTGAGCTCTGGCCCTACCTCGACCTCTAGCACGACCTTTCCATCTACCCCTAATTGGAGCTACTACTGGGGGCTCAGGATACTGATTGGTGGATGAGGAAGTACGTGTTATCGCCATCTGCGAAAGAACATAGTAGAAATTCAATTAGCATTAAGAAACCAAACCGCACGACAATAAAGAATAAATGTGAAGTGTTTCCTAACTCTGTAGCCTCTGGGGTATAAACACAGACGTCTTCATACCGATCCCTCAGACTCTACTAAGCTTTTCCGTGAATTGTGAGACCTGTGTAACCTAGAGCTCCGATACCAACTTGTTACGACCCAGATTTCCTCCCTCGGGAGTCATGATGGCGCCCACTCATAGAAGCAAGGAAAGCCGCAAAATATAGAAATTACTAACTCTTTCATTTTAACCATTTTTACAACCTGAATTAGCAGGTAATCAACACTTAAATATTAACAATAAATGAAATCAACTGGAAGACTTATTTTAATAGAATAACCAAAACCAGTACGACAATGCCAACATACATCTCTACCTGGAATCCAGTATCACAATATCACGGACGGACTATGGTACTACAACAAATGTCTGAAAAGAAAGTACAATCTGTCTTGGAACAACTTGTCACACCTCCTTTTTCACTACACCCGCAAGGGCATAAAGGATTTTTTCCACTTAAAGAACAATCGAAACGGGATTTATTATTATTTATTCAGAGTCGCCACTTGGGATATTAATGGTGTCCCAAGTCAGCGGTTGAATCCCGAACCAAGGAAAAATATAACTTTGTTAACAGTCCGCGAACCAGAAATCCGAGTAAGGAATTTTGTTAACCCGAGAGAAGGTGTTAGGCATTCCCGGGTTCCGTGGTTCTAGCACGGTCGCTCAACTGTCATATTTGGATTTATCTGATTTCAAAACATGTTCTAAATTGTGTGCTTTTTAATTTTAAACTGCTTTTATTATTATTATTATAAGTTTTAATAAGAATTGCAGCATTGTGAAAATATTTCTCGAACCACGTCACATCAATGCATCCGTGGTTGTTGACACATTTTGACTCCGTTGAGATTTGGATTTAGGTCACATAAATGTGCACCCGAGTTTAAGAAAGTAAATTATTAAAAGCATGCCTAAAGAGACTATCGCGTTGTTATCTTTGGGGAAAGCCGTGAAACTCGCTAAACGGCCCATCTCGAAGTCTAAGTATTTTAGTATAAACATTTATCGAAGGCCCCGCAAGTTATTTGTTTTGTTCGGCGAGGCTCGTCTCATTTTATTATTTAAAGGGTAGTTCTAAAGCAACTATGATTTTTCTTTAGGATTTGTCTCTAAAAATTCCAAATTAATTTTTTTTTTTTGTTTAAGAATATTATGTTTAAGCTTGTTACAAGCTCAAAATAGCCCACATGAAGGAAACCATAGCCCCAAATCTGGCACAAACGGACCAATCGCAAGCTTAGGCCCAAGACCCAAACGGCCATTCAGAATCAGGCAAAGGCCATTCATTGAGGCCTTGAAGCTTACACTACTTGCAATGGGCTGTCGATCCCCAACAGAGTTCAATTCACGTAAAACAAATGCCTGCTAAGCTTGTTTCAAATTACGCTACACAAGGTGATAGTGAGCGACTTGATTATACTTTTATGCCTAAGCTACACAATTAAAGTATGCCAGCATTATCCAGATGTGTTGACCAGGCTAAGCATTTACTATCTAAATTTAACAATTAACGACTAAAAATGCAAAAGTGAACTATTTTTGTTATTTTCTTTATATTTTGTTCTAAAACAAATTAACCCCTAATTAATCCTAAAATATGAAATTAGATCCTAAATGCGAGTGCCAAGTGTAATTCCCAAAAATATGAATTAAAATGCACAAATAAAATGTAAATAATTAACAGAAAATAACACAAAATTTACAAAATTGCAAAATAATGGAAGCAATCATTTTGTTTAATTTTTGAGAATAATTCACTTAGGGCAAAAATCACGTACTCACAGCTGCCCTTCTTTGCTCGAGAACACGCAGAGTTCTCGAGAAAAGACAAGTGAGAGGATACGAGCGATTTTTACCCATTCGAATATTCCGTGTGAAGCATTTTGAAAGAGTTGATCGCACCCTACTTTAGAGGTTGCCTACATATCCTTGGCTAAAAAGGAATCAGGTCAGTGTAGTTCGGGAGTGTCTGGTAGCTGGGACTACCAGGAACTGTGATTTCATTGTGTTGCTGTTGCTACTGCTTACTGACCTCCCTTATTACACCATGTCAAAAATAAAAATAAACTAAACTAGCTATGCTATGAATTACAAAAGTCCTATCTATGTCTTTAAACTTGCTCTTGTGTTGCCTTGAACTTGTATTCTTCCGCTGGAATTCTTGCGTTGTTGCCTTGAATTGTGATTGGCGATGTTTTGCCATTCCTCCAAGTGATGCTTGACTGCTGAAGTTTGAAATATGTGCCTCTATTCTTCAGGCGGGCTCCTGACTGCTAACGCTTGAAAAGTATTCCCTTATTTTCCAGGTGGGCTCCTGACTGCACCAGAATAGACAAACAAAGAAAGTTTCTGCCCCAATTTGGTGACTGGGTACATCATGTTATCCAATATCAAAAATTAAAAGCTAAAATTTGAATTGTATTTCCCTTGTTCTCCAGGTGGGCGGCTGACTGCTGAAGCTTGAAAGGTATTCTCTTGTTCTCCAGGTGGGCTCCTGATTAATGAACTTGAAAAGTATTCCCTTATTCTCCAGGTGGGCTCCTGACTTCAACAAAATAAACAAACAAAGAAAATTTTCTGCCCCAATTTGGTAACTGGGTACAGCATGTTATCAAATATTAAAAATTAAAAGCTAAAATTGAATTGTACTTCCCTTGTTCTCCAGGTGGGCGCCTGATTGTTGAAATTTGAAAAGTATTCCCTTGTTCTCCGGATGGTCTCCTGATTGCTGAGATTGAAAAGTATTCCCTTGTTCTCCAGGTGGGCTCCTGATTGCAATAAAATAAACAAACAAAGAAAATTTTCTGCCTCAATTTGGCAGCTAGGAAGATTTTTGAGTTGTTACCTAAGCTATTGATGCGATGGTGAGAGTAAAACCAAAGACTTGATTGGCGTGTGCGCCCCCTGTGAGTAAAACTATTTGACTAAGACTTTTATTCTAGGAGAAGATTCATCAGACTAGGTAATGACTCTAGGAGAAAGATTCATTAGACTAAGATTTACATTCTAGGAGAAAGTTTGTCAGACTATGATTTTGATCCTAGGAGAAGATTCATCAGACTAGGTCCATTATCTTAGGAGAAAGATTCATCATACTAAGATTTTTATCCTAGGAGAAAATTCATCAGACTAGGTCCATTTTGTTATCTTAGGAGAAAGATTCATCAGACTAAGACGTTTATACTAGGAGAAAATTCATCAGACTAGGTTTTTTGTTATCTTAGGAGAAAGATTGTGAAAAGCAATGGCAGCATTTTATGCACACTAGCAAGACTGGCAAGGACAAAGATTTGAGAAACTTCCTTTTCGTCGGCTTTACTCTTCTTCCTTTTCTTCCTTTCATTTCCTTCCTATTGTTGAACCGACTTTCTTGCACTGCTTTGTTCCTGTTTCAAACAAAGAAAATATCTGAGTTTAAAATGTGGTGGTTGGTTTGTGGCCTTAAACTTTGAGGGCGGCTGCCTCTTCGCTTCCCAAGAAGATTGATTTCCACTCGAAGACCTGGCTTGTTTCCGGATTAGACCCCTTTCTCTGTCATCTTCATCACCGAAAATACCCTTCCTCCGTACAGACCTAATATCCTCTATTTGTTGCATTGCTCATGAACCGACATCTACCCAACCTTTGTGTCTCACATGAATTCCAAAGCACGTCCATTGCCCCCACTTTGTGTGTATGCTGCTCTTTCTTGACTTAAACCACTGCCTTGACCTTGAGGACTGTTGCTCCTTCGCACTTCATGATAACTGATTCCCTTCGAAGACCTTGCTTGTTTATTGATTAACCACTTTCTTTGTTATCCTTGACACGGAGAATACCTCTGACCCGTTCACCAAAACACCCCCATCTGTTGCATTGTTCATGAATTAATATATACCAAGCCTTTGCATTTTGCATGAATCCCCATGGCATGTTAATTGTTACCAACTCGGTGAGCATGTTGTTCTTCTTTTACTTATGTCACTTTGATGCCTTGGACAGATCTCGTTTTGTGCAATTGGAAAGCCGGTGGTAAATTTTGAAGTCATTTCTCACTTGTTATGACCAAACAAACTCAGGAAGAGGGAGTAAAACAAGATGGGAGGAATAGAGCAAAGGGTAATGGAAAGAGACGATTCCTAACAAGAAACCTACAGAGTAGCAAACCATCAGATGTGGATACCGACTCTAGCTACCTTGACATGCACCTGCAGCCTACTATGTTTAGCAAATTTGATGTTCAGCTCTTGTTGTACCTTTTCCCGTGAAACTGGGCTTCAATGCTCTGCTTGCCCGATCTGATTCACCATCCTTAGTCGACTTGTGGTGCCCAAAGGGTTTTCACCATCAAGCCTCTCTCATTCTGGTCTTTCTCTCATCTCACCATCGCCTTATGGTGCCTGTGAAGGTTTTCACCAATAAGAATCTCTCATTTTTGATTTCTCTCAGCTTTCATCGCCTTACAGTGCCCGTGAGGGTTCTCATCAACAAGACTCTCTCATTCTTCGATTCCCTCGCTTGGACTGGAGTGTTGCCCCTGATATGATTCGCCTCTTATTGCTTGACTCGGCATTTATTGAAGATTGATTAGAAGGTCCTTCTTCGGACCGTAACGTGGGCTTTGGACGGGGTTAGAAAGAAAGGGTATCAAAGGCTCAAAACAAGTCAACATGGGTTCAAAATTACAACTTTCGGAATCAAACTTCTCCCGACAACCACAACTTCTACCCCAGTTTCCCTCTTGGGGACTTTGGATTTTTATTTTGGTGTGACTGAACCTCAGAGAGAGGTTGCCTACGTACCCTTTTGAGATCAAGTCAAACGTAGTTCATGTGACTACTTTTGTTGTTGCGGTCTGTCCTTTCTTCCACTTTCTTTTCCTATCTTTTCATTCTTTTCTTTTCCTTCTCTTTTCTTTTCTTTGCTTTTTCTTTTCTCTTCTTTTTCTTTCTCTTCTTTTTCCTTTCCTTTTTTCTTTTCTTTTCTCTTTTCTTTACTTTTATTTCTCTTTTTTTTTCTTTTCATTTTCACTGTTTTTCTATTGTTTCTCCACTTACTTTCCCCGCTCGGGCTTCGAGTTTTATTATTGATTCTGAAAGAGGGGTATCAAAGAAAATAACTGAAGCTCAAAAGGGGTAACAAAGGATAAAGTGTTTATATAGCAGAACAAAATTCCTTCGTCTTTCGAATCTCCAAAACATGCCAAGTACAAACTACACTATTAAACAAGCTGAGGAAAACATATGTAACATCCTTTGATTGCACCAGAATTAGTAACCATATTCACGTATTTTCCTTCTACATTTGTCAATTATCCAGCACCATTGGACAACAAACACGGTATCAAGAACGACCCTTGTGAACTTGGGGCAAACTTGCATTTGGCTTCGAACCGATGCGGCATGATGCATTTCAACAGTATTTCCTTATGTTCTATCTACTCTAGTTTCACAATTTGGGCTCGAGGTGATCTCGAAATGCCCTTACTTATTTCCTTCGAATGCCCTTACATTTTCGAAATTATTTCATTGCTTCATTACTAAATTGTCTTTTAAAACCAGGCTGAGAATTATGCGTGAATGCCATGTCACTAGAACCAGCATGGAAAGAATTGTAAAAGGAGAAGAAAACTAAACAAAATGACTAAAAATGGCGGGAAACAGAGAATTGCATTAGACTGACGGGGAAAGGGTTTAAACAACATAACAAACAAACAAACCTAGACAGCACTAAACAAGCTATTGCGACTAAACAAACAAGGCAAAGTGAAAATATGGAAGGGTTTGAGTCACAAGACAATGTCCAGATTACAACCCTGAAAATAACCCGGACAACAGAAATGACAACAAAATAAACCACCAAAACTTCACTCTAGCTCACCAAGAGGTGGAGCGTCTTTCCAATCACCAAACTTGACATCTTAGCCACTGGATTGCCCACCAGAGTTGCTGGGACCTCCACCAATTTCAATATCATTGACTTTATCCAACAAGTTTCCGAGAGGATTCTCATACTCCTTGTCACCATGGATCTTTTCCACAACATGTGCATCATCATGTGCAGGCAACGGGTTTTGTGCAATGTTCTGGGTGGCACTGCCCTGGACCGCAATTACCCCTTCCTGAATCATTCTTTCTATCTCTCTTTTCAAATCCCGGCAACTTTCGACATCGTGCCCCTGGGCATTGGAATGGTATTCACACCTTTTAGAAGGGTCAGAGCTTCTTGCATGCTTGTCCACATGATTCGAAGGGATTGGTGCAATCAAGTTATATTGCTTTAGTTTCTCAAACAAGTCTGCATATGACTCTCCGATGGGGGTAAAAGTTTCCTGCTTCTGTTCCCTCTCTTGCTTGAAATTTTGACTGGCTCGCTAACCTGCTCCAGGGGGAGTCCTGTAAGCTCTTGGAGGTAGGTAGGTGTTTTTAGTTGGGTAGGCACTTTGTGGGGTGGGTGCGCGCCATTGCTCATAGGTAGGATGTTGGGGATATGTGTGGGCATGGTGGATAGAGAAGTGGGGACTGCGGGGTGGGTAGTAATGCTGTGGAGTGTGGGAGTAGATTTGGGGACGGGGTTGAGGTTGATGGTAATATGGTGATGGGCCTCTGGACCAAGTTCTCGAGTCAACTACCGCCACATCTTCTTTATTTTTCTTTCCCAGTACCCCTCCGCTCTGAATAGCCTGGGTAGTTGCTTTGATTGCCGAATAGCTCATGATTTTGTCAGATTTGAGCCCCTCTTCAACCATACTTCCCATTTTCACTACCTCGTTAAAAGATTTTCCCACTGCTGACACCAGGTGACCATAGTAGGTAGGCTCCAAAGCTTGTAAGAATTAATCGATCATCTCGCTCTCTCTCATTTGAGGATCGACTCTTACCACCTGCTCTCTCTACTGGAAACCGTTCTCCCTGAAGCTTTCCCTAGGCTTCTTCTCAAATTTAGTCAGTGACAGATGGTCCGAGATGATTTTGAGATTGTACTGGAAATGACACGCAAACGCTTGGGCCAAATCATTCCAAGTGTACCATCGGGTATGTTCCTACCGTTTGTACCACTCCAAGGTTGTGCCACTTAGACTTTGGCTGAAGTACGCCATCAATAACTCATCCCTTCCCCCCAACGCCTCTCATTTTACTGCAAAATCCCCTCAGATGGGCTACAGGATCACCATATCCATCATAAAAATCAAACTTTGGTAACTTGAACCCTGCTGGCAGCTGGACATCGGGAAACAAGCACAGATCCTTGTAGGCCACACTGATTTGGCCACCCAATCCTTACATGTTCCTGAAGGATTGCTCCAGGCTTTTTACTTTTCGAAACATCTCTTCCTGTTTTGGGTTTTAAGCTGCTTTTCAGTTTCCACCGGGAGCTCAAAGTGAGGGGTGTAAGAATATGGTTTGGGAGATTTAAAGGTAGGCTCGGGAGGATAGTACTGACTGTCGTGAGCTTGAAACAGTGGCTCACTGGAAGATCTTTGCAGTGTGGCAGGTGGAGGCGCCACAAAGACAGGGGTGATTAGTGGAAGAGGGTTTTGTTTGGGTGGGGCAGCTTGGGGAGGGTAGGAGGTGGTGCCATAGCTCTGTTGGTAAAACGGGAAATATGGAGATGAAGTCACAGTAGGAGGCTCCTGAGACTGAGCCAAAGGCGGGATATAGGCTGGATTGGCGGGATATACTGGCGCCGGCTGACCCTTAGCCCAGGCTTGATGCATCACAACCATCTGCTGCCTCAACTTATACATCTCTTCCTCCATTGCCTTAACATCTACCACTTTCACCTCTTTTGACAGGTCCACGATACTGGTATCTGATTCTTGGCCTGTCATGTTCAGTTTGGTTTTTGCCCGGGTGTTGTAGGAATGGGTTGCCAGGATGCC
The DNA here is from genome assembly GCA_026770625.1 of Nicotiana glauca. Taxonomy (NCBI): domain Eukaryota; kingdom Viridiplantae; phylum Streptophyta; class Magnoliopsida; order Solanales; family Solanaceae; genus Nicotiana; species Nicotiana glauca. The sequence continues at coordinate 66,202 of MU683667.1, forward strand.
AACTGTCTTTTGTCCTTGTGTTGTAAAACGAGTTACCACTCTAAAACCACAAACCAACCACCTTTCTGGAATGATATGACAAAATAAAACCATCACGTTAGCGTTAAGGCTTTTAACATATTGGTGCCCGCACATTTGGGGAGTGAATGCACCTAAGCAGTCAACAGTGCCTATTATGCTTTTGATCGGTCGCATGCGTCATCCCGGCCTTTTCCTTATTTCCAACTGCAAACTTTCTCTTCCTTTGTTTTTCTTTTTCTTTACTTCGTTTTTTCTTCTTTTCACTCTTGCCTTTGTCTTCTCTTGTTCCTATTCTCTCCCTTTCTTGATTTTTCTTTTCTTTCTTTCTTGGTTTTCCGCTATTTTCTTTTCTTTTCGCCTTTTTGTGGTTTTTCCTCTCTGTTTTTCCTTCTTTCTTTTTTTTTTTCCCTTTGGTATGGTCGAATCCTATGGAGATTGTCTATGTATCATGACCCTGCATGAATCAGTCCAAGCGTAGTTCTTGCAAATTAAATGCAAAAATAAAGAGATAATTTTTTTTGGGATTTATTCAATCTTCATTAATAGACGCCGATTACAAGAGATACTAGGCTATTTGTTTTCCCTAAACGTAAACTAAAAAAGCAGACTCGAAATAAAAATACAGACTCGATGATTAGAAGCTAGATCAAGAGTACATCAAAGCTTCACATCCTGGGGCCCGCGGGGCATCACTCAGCATCGCCGCAGGCCTGCGCCAGACTGAGAAGGCTTCAACGTCAATTGTGACTATTTAAAGAAAACTGGCCATGTAATGACTTGTTTTGACTTAAAAAAAACAAAGTGGCTATTTTTGCAAAAAAAAAAATTACGAGAACAAAGGCTCGATTTTGCAGATACGGCCTTTCAGCACTTCCGAAAGGGAGATTTTAAGGTTGTGCCCGCAAACCGTTTTAGAATGACTCAGGGTGGCTGTTCTTGTAAAAACAGCCTTCCGGTGCCCTTTTGGGGACATTCGGCTTATTTTAAAACAAGAATGGCATCAACCCGACTTATTGAATAAAATTAAAATTTTGGTATTTTTTAGCTATTTTTGCAAAAGGGATGGTTGGACCCGATGAGGGTTTCCTACGTATCTCACATCCGGTGAGAATCAAACCAGCGTAGTTCGGGCAAATAAACTAACTATTTTCGAAAACAAGACTCTTTTTGACAAATACACTATTTCGGAAAGCATGACTCTTTTTATATTTTCTTTTCAACAAGCTATTTGAAAATAAAACTCTTTTGTTTTTATTTTTTTTTATTGACAAATAAAACAAACCATTCTTTTTGTAAGAACAAATGATCCTTTTTCCCTTTTCTTCTTTTTTTTTTTATTTTCCTCAAAAATTCGGTAGAGTTTCGACACTATTTTGACATTGGTTGTTTTTCTAAAATGGATAATTAACTCTCTACACAGATATCTTTCTTTTTTTTCTTCTTTTTTTTCAATTTTCCCAAACACTCCAAAGTCGGTCAGCATGCAAGTTCGAGACAAATAAATGCATATGCAATACGTAAGATGCATCGAGATGGTCTTTTTCATTTCAGGTTACCTGCCCTAGACGGACCCAACCCCTATGTTGAGTCCCCTACGGCAAATGCACGCGATGCAAATAAGCATTCCTACTAGGGATCCGGTATGAAGTCAAGTTATTCTAAGTTCAAAACCTGGGTATGTATTCTACACTGTGTACCCGAGCGGACAACTCGAGTCGAGGAGGGGGCTACGTACCGGGAACCAAAAGGTCATCCGGCTTAGTAACTTGTCCGGCCTCTTTCTTATTTTAGGGTATGACACAAACAGTACAGGGAGTCTCAACCAGTAAGCACATCCCCGGAGGTGAGAAGAGAAGGGTGTCAGCACAGTTTATATACAGTTCAGATAATATCAAAGCGGTAAAGCATTTAGCACGTTTAGCATGAAACATGTAGGAAAATCAGATAAAGCCAAACATAACAATTATTCTAAGCTCGAATTCTTAAACACTGAACCGAAGTTCTGGGTTTGTATCCCCAGCAGAGTCGCCAGAGCTGTCAGACCTCCTTTTTCACTACACCCGCAAGGGCATAAAGGAGTTTTTCCACTTAAAGGACAATCGGAATGGGATTTATTATTATTTATTTAGAATCGCCACTTGGGAGATGAATGGTGTCCCAAGTCACCGGTTGAATCCCGAACCGAGGAAAAATATAACTCCGTTAACAGTCCGCGAACTAAAAATCCGAGTAAGGAATTCTATTAACCCAAGAGAAGGTGTTAGGCATTCCCGGGTTCCGTGGTTCTAGAACGGTCGCTCAACTGTCATATTCGGATTTATCTGATTTCAAAACATGTTCTAACTTGTGTTCTTTTTAATTTTAAATCGCTTTTATTATTATTAGTTTTAATAAGAATTGCAACGTTGTGAAAACGTGTCTCGGACCACGTCACATCAATGCAACTGTGGTTGTTAACACATTTCGACTCCGTTGAAATTTGGATTTGGGTCACATAAATACGCACCCGAGTTTAAGAAAGTAAATTATTAAAAGCGCGCCTAAAGTGACTATCACGTTGTTATCTTTGGGGAAGACCGTGAAACTCGCTAAACGGCTCATCCCGAAGTCTAAGTATTTTTGTATAAATATTTATCGAAGGCCCCGCAAGTTATTTGTTTTATTTGGCGAGGCTCGTCTCATTTTATTATTTAAAGGGTAGTTCTAAAGCAACTATGATTTTTCTTTAGGATTTGTCTCTAAAAATTCCTAATTAATTATTTTTATTTTTTGTTTAAGAATATTATGTTTAAGCTTACAAGCTCAAAACAGCCCGCATGAAGGAAACCATAGCCCCAATTCTGGCACAAACGGACCAATCGCAAGCTTAGGCCCAAGCCCCAAACGACCATTTAGAATCAGGCAAAGGCCATTCATTAAGGCCTTGAAGCTTACACTACTTGCAATGGGCTGTCGATCCCCAATAGAGTTCAATTCACGTAAAATAAATGCCTGCTAAGCTTGTTTCAAATTACGCTACACAAGGTGATAGTGAGCGACTTGATTATAGTTTTATGCCTGAGCTACACAATTAAAGTATGCCAGCATTATCCATATGTGTTGATCAGGCTAAGCATTTACTATCTAAATTTAACAATTAACGACTAAAAATGCAAAAGTGAATTATTTTTGTTATTTTCTTCATATTTTGTTCTAAAATAAATTAACCCCTAATTAATCCTAAAATATGAAATTAGATCCTAAATGTGAGTGCCAAGTGTAATTCCCAAAAATATGAATTAAAATGCACAAATAAAATGCAAACAATTAACAGAAAATAACACAAAATTCACAAAATTGCATAATGGAAGCAATCATTTTGTTTGAATTTTTGGGAATAATTCACTTAGGGCAAAAATCACGTGTTCACACAACTAAAAACGGAATACATAATAAGATAGAAGAGAACGTCGGGCCTGCGGACGCCTGCGGGACTACCTCAGGATCTCTAGCTGGGCTGAAGGCAGCCACCCCAAATGCTACTGTCCAAAAGTTGCTCTGGGATCTGCACATAGCGCATAGTATAGCATCAGCACAATCCACCACATGTGTTGTTAAGTGCCTGGCCAAACCCCAGCGAAGTAGTAACTAGGCTTGGACCAGACTCCAAATAAACTTGTGTAGTTATAATAATATGCAGCGGAAAATAAAACAGGAATAAACAAAAAAAAATATGGGTGGGGGTACATCCTACGGGGGAATATCAATTCCAGCAGTAATTTAAGACAAATATAAGAGAATAATTTAAAATCTACATCAAACAATAATAACACTATTGCGGCGCGTAACCCGATTCCTATCATTTATCATTATTGCGGCGTGCAACCCGATCCAACTGTATTATTGTTGCGGCGTGCAACCCGATCCATTTATATCACTATTGTGACATGCATCCCGATCCAAATATAACATTGTTGTAGCGCGCAACCCGATCTAAATATAATATTATTGTGGTGCGCAGCTCGATCCAAATATATACTCAACGACAATCATAACAAGAGTCCCGGCAAAGGATCAATTAAGAACTACACTATCCCGACAAGAGAATCGACAGTATTAGTAAATACGTCCCGGCAAGGGAAAAATAGCTATAACCAATCTTGTTCCAACATCTAAATACCTCAGCTAATACTAATTCTCAATCATAAGTAATTTCCACGAGAATAATCTTAATCCTTGTTTAATACCAAGAATCATCAATTTAAGCGTCCGTAATATTATTTAAGAATACAATAAACTACAATTTAAGACTCACGTCATGCTCGACACCAATATATAGATACTCGTCACCATGCCTATACGCCGTACTCGACAAGAAGCAAATAGCAAATAGGACTCAATTCCTAATCCCTCAAGTGAAGGTTAGACCAAACACTTATCTCGAACTTCTACGACCAACTCAAGCCTTAAACACTGTTTTTCCTTTTGAATTTGGCTCCAAATCAATCGTATCTAGAAATAATTGACTTAATAACATCAATAAATGCTAAACAATTCAATTCCAATACTTAATTATAGCTTTCCTATCATTCTTCCCAAAAAGTCAAAAATTGACCCCCGGGCCGCTTGGTCAAAACACAAGGTTCGGATCAAAACCCGATCACCCATTCACCCACGAGCACAAATATATAATTTATTCTGAAATCCGACCCCAAAACGAGGTCGAATTTTCAAATAATCAAAAAGCCCTAACTATACCCAAATCCCTAATTTTCTACTCTTAATCTTATGTTTTAGGCCTAGAAATCTAGTGGGTGTTGATAAAAATAGAAGAAAACGAGCTTAGAATTACATACCTATAAAGTTATTGTGAAGTTCCTCTTCAAAAATCTCCCAAGAGGTGTGGAGAAGAATAAGTTTATGAAAAATGGTGAAACTCCCGTAATACATTCCGTTTTTTAAACTTAAAATAATTGGGCAGATTTTGTTCTATGTATTCACGATAGGCTTATTGCGTTCGTGATAAATTAAGCCCGAGTGACTTTCGCGTTCGCAAAAAAGGGCTCGCATTTGCGGAGCACTAACTCCTTGAGCCTTCGCGCTCGTGTCCAGGTGGTCGCGTTCCCGTAGGACAAAATACCCTTCCCCCTGCCCAGGCTCATAAGCCCCTGTTCGCGAAGGGAAGACCCTCAAAGTTTCGTGTTCGCGACCTTGGTCTCGCGTTCGCGTAGAAGGAAAACTGGCACTTGGAAATTTTGCCTTATGCGTTCGCGATTGGGCCCACGCAAACGCGAAGAACAAAATCCCTGGGCACTGAACAGCAAAAACCTGTAACTTTTTATGAGTTCAAAATTTTGCGAAACACATCCGAAACTCACCCGAGCCCTTTTGGCTCCAAACCAAACATACGTACTAACTCAAAAACATTATATGAACTTATCTGTGCGATCAAATTGCCAAAATAACCTCTTAAACAACGAAGTAAATCTCAAAATCAATAAAATTTCTCAAAACTTCTTTGAACATCAAATTTTGCATTTAAGGTTCGAATCACGTCAAATGGATTCCGTTTCTTACCAAACTTTACCGACAACACATATAAATCATATTGAACCTGTACCACGCTCTGGAACCATAATACGGGCCCGATACCACAGATTTTACATAGCATTTCACTTTCAAAAACCTTTATATTTTTTAGAAAACAATTTCTTTTAAGAAAAATTTCCTCGGACTTGGTACCTCGGAATTCGATTCCGGGCATACGCCCAATTTTATATTTTTCCACGGACCCTCCGGGACCGTCAAATTATGAGTCCGGGTTCGTTTACCCAAAATATTGACCGTAGTCAACTTATATACATTTTAAGTCATAATTTTACCTTTTTCACAGATTTTTCACATAATAGCTTTTCGGCTATATGCCCGAACTGTTCGCACAAATTGAGGTGAAGCTAAAAGTGATTTTAAGGCCTTGAAATGTGGAATTAATTTTAAAAACAAGTGATGACCTTTTGGGTCATCACAATAATACAATTTTTCTATAATTCTTCGAGTTTCAATCTGAAATTCAGCCAAAACCAAGTCTAATCTTCACCAAAACCCCTTAAAATTGAGATATAAACTTCAAACCATATTCCTAATTATTTGCAACAACACCCAATCCAAACAAATAATGATTTCTGAACAACCAAATTCGAATTCAAGCTTCAAAGCTTTTTAGTGGCTGTCAATGGTGAAATTGCTACTCTCTTTTTCTTTGCTTTACATTACTGAAATTTGAAATTAAGAGATAGAGAGAGACGTAGAGAGAATTCTCAATTCTTTGCAGCAACATCCAATCCAAATAAATAATATTTTTTTGAAAACCCAAATTCAAACTTAAAGTTTTTTAATAGTTGTCAATGGTGGAATTGTTGCTCTCTTGTGCAAGATATATGAAGGGGAGGAGGGGGGACGTGGAGAGAGAAACGTAGGGTAGTGTAAGATATGTTAAGAGTAATTTTAGGACATTAATTATTATCATTAATTCCCTTAAAATGTACATAAATGGTAATTAGGTATATAAAATGTAATTAAAATGAAGCTTGAGTAGGAAGGGTAATATAGTTTCATGGGCCTATCTCGTATTCAACCTGACTTGTCCATGGATCAGAATGGAGTCCAATGGAGTTTTGGTGAGCGAGTTACGGGAAGAAAGTAAAAATAGCACGAGCTAGCCAGTTTTTGGACTGATCATTAAAAAATAGTCAGCATTTGCAAAGTCATCGAAAGAATAGCCACCATTTTGCTGCAATACGGAAAGTTCTAGCATGATATACTAGAGATCGGTGCACTTGTGTATGAAATTTCAGCATATTATGCTGGAACTCCAACACGCGAAAAGTTCCAGCATAATATACTGGAGATTGGAGCACCGATGATCCAATCTCCAGTATATTATACCGGAAAAATATATTATGCTAGAACTCTAGCATAATATACTGGACCTCCAGTATTTTTTCAGATTTTGAATAGTGTTTTCGTTCAGATTTATCTTTACATAAAAAGTGGCTAAATTTTGATTACTTTTGAAACTGTGGCTATTTTCGAATGACCACTTGTAAATCTGGCTATTTTTTGAATTTCATGGTGAATTGGCTAGGAATAGAAGGAATAAGAAAATGAATTTTACATAAATAGTTGGTGAAGGACAAAAATGCTCCAGCGGAGCAAAATAATTCGGTCGCTACCCCCATTTTACGTGAAAATAGCACTGGCTAGCCAATTTTCAAACTAATAATTGAAAATAGCCAGCGCTTGCAAAATCATTAAGAAATAGGCACTATTTTACTGCAACACGGAATGTTCCAGCATAATATACTGTAGATTGGTGCACATATGTATGAACTTCCAACATATTATGCTGAAACTCCAGCATACGAAAAGTTCCCGCATAATATACTGGATATTGGACCACGTGTATATAAACTTCCGGGATATTATGCTAGAACTTAAGTATATTATACTGGAAGTTCACATGTAAAAAATTCGAACTTCAATATATTATGTTGGAATATTTTTCGAATTTTGAACAATATTTTTGTTCAAATTTATATTTATATAAAAAATGACAATTTTTTTATTACTTTTAAAAATATTCTTATTTTTTAATTATCACATGTAAGTCTAGCTATTTTTTAATTTCGCCCCATTTGAAAAGATGATGTCAGCCATGTGCTCCAACAAAAGAAAAAAATATGAATAGTTGGAAGAAACACACAGTATTAAAAAAAATATAGAAAGAAAGGTATCTCATTGGACTTGCAGCTATGGGTTTTTATTTGGATCGAATATTCGAAATTCGAACCGATCCGTTTAGTTTCGGATTTCGGATTTCGGATTTTGAATTTCAGATATTTGGATCGGATTTTAGATTATGTTTATTAAAATTTCGGATATTTAGATCAGATTCGAATTTATTTAATTTTAATTCGGTCCGATCCGAAATTCAAAATTCGAAATTATTTGGGCATGCATAAATAATAAACTTTAATTCCGGATAATTAGTATTTCTTTTACATCTTCCTCCAAGTTATTAACTTTACAATAGTTGAATTTAGCTATATTAGCACCATAATACCCTCATAACTTCAGAAACATTAATTTTTCTTGTTGGATTACCTCTTTTACAAAACAAATTTACGTCTGAGTTTGCAACTTGGAGACATATAACAACTCGAACCTCCAAAGAAATATTTTCTTAGAGATACATTGTTGATAAAAGGGATGAAAAGCAAAGAGATACTTGTATTAGCACCCAATAGAGAAGAAACATATACGGCAGATGCATTAGCCAATTAGATTAGCAATAGCCTTAATAATACATATAGTCCGATCCAAAATCCGAAAAATTAATCTGATCTTAACTTTAAAATTCGATCCGACCCTATATTAATTTGGATCGGATTCGGATTGCACTTTGTAAAAATTAAAATTCGAAATTCGAATTAAAAATGTGCTAAATCCGATACTCTCTAAGCTATACGTTCTCTCCTTGTCTTTGTTTCGACTTTCTTTGCTTTTTGTTTTTACTTGTTTTAATTAAGTGCCCCCCCCCCCCCCCCCCCCCCCCCCCCCCCCCCCCCCCCCCCCCCCCCCCCCCCCCCCCCCCCCCCCCCCCCCCCCCCCCCCCCCCCCCCCCCCCCCC
>MU683667.1:75554-96258 GCA_026770625.1 Nicotiana glauca
TTCTTTTTTACTTGATTTAATTGCAGTGGCTTCATCTTTTGATTTTTTTTTTGCTTGATTATTTTTAGAATATCGATGTTGTTTTATTTTTCTTTTAATGGTCAATAATATATTATTATTTGCAAAATTCGAGAAGTTAAATAATATTTTTCTCACTCTTGATTATTACTCAAAAAATAGCAGTGAAATATTTGTTCAATTGTACGTTAAAATATTTTGTGTAATAGTTTTTTATTTATACAAACATTTAATTAAAAATATCAAATCTTATTTTTTTAGTAAAAATAGATACGATTGTTTTAAAAATGGTATTTCTAAAATTCTTGATATATTACACAATATACCATGATTAATGTTGAATCATGATATACTTTGTTAGTAAGTTAAATGATATTCCTAATATTTTAGGTATAAAATATAGTATACCGTGATCATTGTTGAATTATGGTATATATTATTTGATTATATTAAATGGTATTTTTCTTCGTATACTATAATAATCATGGTATACTTTGTAAGTAAGTTAAATGGTATTTTCAATATTCTTGGTATACTACACATTGGTATACCATGGTTACTAGTATATTAAATGGTATTCATAATATTTTTGGTATACTACATAATATACCAGCATACTATGATCACATCTGAATTATGGTATACTATGATTGATATATTAAAGAGTATACCTAATGTTATTGATATAATATACATTTGTGTATCATAATTAGTGTTGAATCAGGGTATACTTTGTCTAGATATGCTAAATAGTATAACTATTATTCTTTTTATACTACATTAAAACCCGAAAAATCGAACCAAAGTGAAAATCAAATCAAATTGACCAAAAAATCCGATACTTTTTTGTTTGGTTTGGTTTTGGTTTTAAATTTTAAAAATCAATCAAATTTGATTTGTTTTTTATTTTAATCAGAAAAACCGAAAAAATCGAACCAAACCGACTATAGGAGTCGCTATTTTAAATTTATTATTATACCTATATATATGTATATTTTTATACAAGTTTTCAAAAAATTTATGGTAAATATTAATAGTTTGCATTTTTAGTATAGTTCTTTACCTTTACATTATAGTTTGATTGGTAGTTTTCTTTTGTTAGGTGTAAGAATTCATTTCATGTTAAAAATAATATATTTTTAATTGAGTCCTTAAATTATTCATCACTATGATTCAATTATCATCAATATATCTTGGTAAATAATAGATTCTCAAAGGACAATTGAATTGATAATGTTACATTGAAAATGTGGTCGCCGGAATATGTGTTTGGTAGTGTATGTCTTATATTTAAGAAAAATTGAAAAATAACCGAAAAACTGAAAAACCGACAAAACTCGACATAAACCGAATAGAGAAAAAACCGACTTACTTGGTTTGGTTTCTTTTTAGGGAAAAACCGATCCAAACCGAACCATAAACACCCCTAATTGGTATATCATGATTAGTATAGTATATCAAATTCTAGGATTTGCCAATTTAACTATAAAGCACAAAAAAGGTATACCATGGTAATATTTTTGGTATACTACATAATATACCAGCATACTATGATCACATCTGATTTATGGTATACTATGATTGATATATTAAAGAGTATACCTAATGTTCTTGGTATAATATACATTGGTGTATCATAATTAGTGTTGAATCAGGGTATACTTTGTCTAGATATGCTAAATAGTATAACTATTATTCTTGGTATACTACACATTACTATACAAGGTTAACATTGAGTCAAGATATATTTTGCTTGAGTATGTCAAATAGTATACCGGATGTTCTTGGTATATTTTACATTGGTATACCTTGATTAATATTGAGTCATGATATACATTATTTAAATATGTTAAATGGTATACTTAATCTTCTTGACATACTACACATATTGATAAACCATAATCACTGTTGAATCATAGTATACTCATATTCTTGGTATATTATCATTGGTATTAGGGGTGTTCATTAAAACCCGAAAAATCGAACCAAAACGAAAATCAAATCAAACTGACCAAAAAATCCGATACTTTTTGGTTTGGTTTGGTTTTGGTTTTAAATTTTAAAAATCAATTAAATTTGATTTGTTTTTTATTTTAATCAGAAAAACCAAAAAGATCGAACCAAACCGACTATAGGAGTCGCTATTTTAAATTTATTATTATACCTATATATATGTATATTTTTATACAAGTTTTCAAAAAATTTATGGTAAATGTTAATAGTTTGCATTTTTAGCATAGTTCTTTACCTTTACATTATAGTTTGATTGGTAATTTTCTTTTGTTAGGTGTAAGAATTCATTTCATGTTAAAAATAATATATTTTTAATTGAGTCCTTAAATTATTCATCACTATGATTCAATTATCATCAATATATCTTGGTAAATAATATATTCTCAAAGGACAATTGAATTGATAATATTACATTGAAAATGTGGTCGCCGGAATATGTGTTTGGTAGTGTATGTCTTATATTTAAGAAAAATTGAAAAATAACCGAAAAACTGAAAAACCGACAAAACCCGACATAAACTGAATAGAAAAAAAACTGACTTACTTGGTTTGGTTTCTTTTTAGGGAAAAATCGATCCAAACCGAACCATAAACACCCCTAATTGGTATACCATGATTAGTATAGTATATCAAATTCTAGGATTTGCCAATTTAACTATAAAGCACAAAAAAGGTATTAAAAAAGTGGCAAAAAGAGTAAAATGGTAACTCTCGATAATCTAATCGATTATTGATTCTGTAGAAAGTATCTGAAAATTAATTTTAAGACTTGATTATTTATTTTAAAAAAAAGTGATAATAGTTTTTGACGGAAGAATTTTATTGAAAAATAATAGAATAATAATGAAAAGGGGAAAAAAGTGACACAATATTTTGGATGAAGAGATTTAAGTGAAAAGAATAAAATTAAGAAAAATAAAAAAATAAAGTAAAATCGAGTGAGGGTATTATTACTAGAAAATTAAATTTTAAAAATAAAAAGAGAAAATAACTAAAAAAAATGAATAAGAGTGCACAATTTTATTAGAAAAGAAAAAATAAAGTAAAAAAAATATAACAACAAAATAAGAAAAAATAAAAAAGTCAAAAAAACGTGAAAAAGAAAACAAAGAAAAGAAGGAGAATGTTACCATTTTGTTATCATCATCATATGTAATATCATCGTAGAGTATGTTAAAAACTCTAGGATGATCATAGAATAGAGTACTTAGTTCGTTCTAGTTCTTATTTTTTACATGCTTGCTAGTAGATGAGATTGTTCATGCCTCAATACGATTTTAAGATAAAATCTAGCTCAGTAAGCATTCATATGCCTTTGGGAATAATGTAAGCATAAACTTTAATTTATACCAGGATCTTGAACATGATAATCTTACATATAATCGTCATAGAAAACATACCTGAAACGGAATTCATTATCGTGAAGCGGAAGCATTAATTGAAATTGATTTCTCACCCCTTGCCCTAGCTTTCATTACCCCGCCTTTAATGATGGAAGAAAGAAAGAATATGATAACCTTAATGGGTGGGGAGATGACCAATTTATAGATGTTCTTATTTAATCCGGTACGTCCATCAAATAACCGATCGGACGGATGAGATTTGCTCATTAATTAAATATTAATTCTGGGCCTAATCTTATTGGGCCACATATAACGCAGAAAATAACTTACATTCTCTCACTTGTCCCAATAATCACATAATATTAATATTTAATATAGGAACGTTAGTTGCGCATAAACAAATATCTTCTATAATGTCCATCATAAATACCACAATATGATAAACTAGTAAATGTGAGTTATGGCGGTTATATATAATCTATCTACATGCTCCCTTATATATACTATAACATTAGTAATTTATTGTATTAGGTTCATAAGCTATAAAATATTATAGTCCACAATAATGTCTCATTGAGACTTATCTTGTACTATCTCAAAACAATAATGTGTACACCATTATGAGAAATAGAAAATCACTAATGTATATCAGAAACACATAAATGAGCTTAGAGTGTCAAAATATCATAAATACATCAGTCATAAATATAGGCAAGACCCATTCTATATATATGTTCTTTAAATATCTTTGGCTGTAGACTTTTCGTTAACGGATATGCAATCATGAGATTAGTTCTAATATGCTCAAGTGACACTCTTTGTTTCTGAACTTCCTCCTTGACGGTAAAGTACTTTAATTACATATGTTTGGCACCTTTGGAGTACTTATCGTTCTTGGAGAAGAATACTGCTGTAGAATTATCGCAGTAAATTTTTAGCGGCTTGGTAATGGTGTCGACAACCCCAAGTCCTGAAATAAAGTGTCGCAGCCATAATGCATGAATTGTGGTCTAAAAATATGCCACAAATTCTTCTTCCATCGTGGATGTAGCAATGACAGAATGTTTGTCACTCGTCCACGATATTGCTCCTTCAGCTAATTGAAACAAATAACCAAACGTGGATTTTCTAGTGTCAATACATCCAGCGAAATCTGAATCTGAGTATCCAACAACTTTCAAATGCTTGGATCTCCTATACATGAGCATGCAATCCTTCGTTCCTTTCAGGTAACTCAAAACTTTCTTTACAGCTTTCCAATGATCAATTCCTTGATTACTCTGATATCTTCCCAACATTCCGACCGCAAAACTAATATCCAGTCTTGTGCAAGTCTAAGCATACATCAGACTACCAATAATAGAAGAGTAAGGAATTGATTCCATTTCTTTTCGCTCTACATCATTCTTAGGACATTGCATGATACTAAATTTGTCCCCCTTTTGAATTGGAACAATTCCTGCTGAATAATTGTTCATATTGAATCTCTCTAGAACTCTTTTGATATATCCTTTCTGAGATAATCCCAATAATCCTTGTGATCTATCACGAAATATTTCTATTCCTATCACATAGGATGCCTCACCCATATTTTTTACTTTAAAATTCTTAGAGAGAAAATCTTTAATCTCATGCAATGTGCCTAAATCATTAGCAGCAAGTAGAATATCATCAACATATAGGACTAAAAATATAAACTTGCTCCCACTGATATTTTTGTATATACACCGATCAACGGTATTTTCCACAAATCCAAAAGATGTTATGGTATCATTAAACTTTATATACCATTATCGTGAGGCTTGTTTAAGTCCATATATTGACTTCTTCAGTTTACACACCATTTGACCTTTTCCTTTGGTTTCGAAACCCTCTGGTTGGTCCATATACACTTCCTCCTCGAGATCTCCACTAAGAAAGGCAGTTTTCATATCCATTTAATGTAACTCTAAATCATAATGAGCCATCAAAGCCATAATAATTCTTAACGAGTCTTTCTTTGAGACCGGTGAAAAGGTCTCTTTATAATCAATGCCTCCTTTCTGAGTATAACCCTTGGCAACAAGTCTGGCTTTGTATCTCTCAATATTGCCATTTGAATCGCGTTTGGTCTTAAAGACCTATCTACACCCGATTCTTTTAGAACTTTCTGGCAATTCAACGAGATCCCAAACTTTATTGTATTCCATGGTTTAACTCTTCCTTCATGACATCAATCTATTTGTCAGACTCATTACTTTCTATGGCTTTTGAAAATAAATCGGATCCTTATTAAGACCAATGTCAAAATCTGACTCTTGCAAATAAACCACATAATCATTCGAAATAACCGATTTTCTAACTCTTTGAGATTTTCTTAATGGTATTTCTTGTGGTTCATTTGTGTCAGATATTTGTGAGTTAGTTTCTTCATGAAGTGTTTCATCTAAATGTTGCTCGGTGTTGTCTAAGTGTTCTTCACCAATTGGAATAATATTTGGTATTCGTGTGGAAGTAGGCACATTTCTGGGTAATAGAATATTGACCCTCACCTCTTTAATTTCCACACTTTGCTTTTCAACTCTCCCACTAACTCACCATTGTCAATGAATCTTGCATTACCGGTTTCAATAATTCTCGAACTATGGTTTGGACAGTAAAACACATACCCTTTAGATTTCTCTGCGTAACCAATAAAGTAACCACTTACTATTCGAGAATCTAATTTCTTTTCTTGTGGATTATAAACTCTAGCTTCCGTTGGGAAACCCCAAACATGCAGGTGCCTTAAACTGGGTTTCCTTCCTGTCCACAGTTCAAAAGGGGTCTTTGGAACTGCCTTACTAGGAACCCTATTTAATAAATGTACTGCGATTTTAAGAGCATACATCCATAATGATTTGGGTAATGAGTAATTACTTATCATGCTCCTAACCATGTCCATAAGTGTTCGATTACGCCTTTCTGCAACACCATTTTATTGAGGTGTTCTTGGCATAGTATATTGTGCACATATGCCACGTTCCTCGAGGAACTTCGCAAATGGACCTGGAAATTATCCTGTCTCATTATATTTTCCATAATATTCACCACCTTTATCTGAGCTAATGATTTTCACCTTTTTATCTAATTGCCTTTCAACCTCATTAACAAATACCTTGAGAACATCTGCTGCTTGAGATTTTTCTTTCAGCAAATAGATGTATCCATAACGTGAAAAATCATCGATAAAAGTGATAAAATATTTCTCTCCACCAAAATATGGAACATCAAAGGGTCCACAAATACTAATGTGTATAATTTCAAGAAGATGGGTGCTTCTTGTGGCACATTTCTTACTATGCTTGGTTTGCTTTTCCTTAATGCAATCCAAACATATAGTAAGATTAGTAAATTTAGATTCAGAAGAATCTCATTCTTTACTAATCTTTCTAGCCTTTCTTCGGATATATGACCCAAACGTCTATGCCACAAGTAAGCAGAACTTTCATCTAGTGAACTACGTTTAATTCCAACATTATGTTGAACAGTAAGAAGGGATTCAGAAAAACCAATATCGAGTTTCAATTTATATAAACCATCACTAAGAAAACCAGAACCATAGAAAATAACATTTTTATATAAATTGAAACATCCATTTGCAAACTTTAAATCAAATCTAGAAACATCAAGTCTTGAAAGAGAAATCAAATTCCTAGAAATTGAAGCTACATAAAGAGTCTGTAATAGATCAAGGTGACGTCCAGTCTCCATGATCAAACGATAAGTCCATATGCCTTCAATTGGAGTCTTCATACGATTTCCCATGAACAAGAAATCCTTATTTGGATTTGTAGTTTGGATCGTAAGGAATCCCTGCAACGTAGTAGATACATGAGCAGTTGCACCAGAATCAAGCCACCAAGTACTATTAGGAACTTCTACTAGATTTGATTTGAAACATACAAAAGCACTAATTGTACCTTTCTTTTCGAACCAAGCTTTACGTTTCAAGCAATCTTTCAAATAGTGTCCTTCCTTATTATAGAAACGACACGTATCTGCCTTATGTTCCTTGTTAGCATCCTGTTGAGCTTTAGCAGGTGCTTTCTTTTTCTTGAACTTGTTGGCCTTCACTTTAAGTCCTTTACCAGCTCCTTGACCCATGAGGTTAATTGAATGACCCCCTTGTTTCTTAAGTCTTGACTCCTCTTGAGTAAGCATACTGGACAATTCACTAACATTCCACTTATCCTTAATAGTGTTATAGTTAATTTGGTGTGACAACCCGACCCTTCGTCACGTGCGTTACCACCTGTTTTCCCCATTTTATGCTTCATTATCAGTGTTGGGTGTGAACGAGTTGATTTTGATTGATTTTCGAAGGAAATAAAACACTTAGTCTCTTCAAGGAATGCTTAGTTTGGAAAAGTAAACTAGATGTTGACTTGTGTGTTAGAGGGCTCGGATATGATTTTTGGTGATTCAATTAGCTTGGGGGATCAATTGTGACTTAGGAGTGTGATCGAAAGTGATTTTGGAGGTCCGGTGTAGAATTAGGCTTGAATCGGCGAAGTTAGTATTTTGACGAATTCCGGTTGATAGGTGAGATTTTGATCCGAGGGTCGAAATAGAATTCTGAGAGTTTCTGTAGCTTCGTTAGGTGATTAGGGATATGTGTGGAAAATTTCAGGTCATTCGGACGTGGTTTGGTTGGGTTTTTTATCGAATGCGTATTTTGGAAGTTTTAGAAGAACTTAGGCTTGAATTCGATGTAATTTGATGGTTTTGGTGTTGTTTGAGGTGTTTTGATGATTGGAACACGTTTGAATGTGGTTTTAGGATACGTTGGCGTTTGTGGTTGAGGTCTCGGGGGCCTGGGTGTGTTTCGGATGCCTAACGGGTCATTTTTGGAACTTGTTGAACTGCTGGTTGCTGGTATCTAGTTCCTTCTTCGCGAATGCGAGGGGAGTCTTGCGAACGCGAAGAGGAAAAATGGGAGGCTATAATTTTGGCCATCACGAACGCGAAGGGGTAGTCGCGAATGCGAAGGAGTGGGTCAAGGTGCTACGTGAACGTCGGGGAGTAGTCGCGAATGCGTAGATGGAAAATTAGGCCTGGGGTCAGTTGACCTACGCGAACGCGAGGCCTGCTATGTGAACGCGAAGGGCCTGGAAATTGGCCTTTGCGAACGCGATCCCTGGAACGCGAACGCGAAGGGTCTGGGAGATTGGCCTTCGTGAACGCGAGGTACGGTACGCGAACGCGAAGAAGAACGGGCCTGGGCAGAATGTTAAGTTCTGAAAATGGGATTTCGTTCCCATTTTCCATTTTTAGTGATTTGGAGCTCGGATAAGGCGATTTTTCGATAGATTTTTTGTAGAGAACAATGGGTTAAGTGTTCTTAACTCAATTTTGGTTGTATAACTTGAATCTACTACTAGTTTTGGCATTTAATCTGTGAATTTTAGTAGAAAAGGTTAGAAAACCCTCTTGGATAGAATCACGGATTTGAGGGTCGAAATGTAAAGGGAATTGGACAACTTTAGTATGGTTGGACTCGTGGGAGAATAAGGAACTCGTTGATGTAAAAATTTCTAAATTTCAAGACGTGGGCCTTGGGCTCGGGTTTTGCTAATTTTGATATTTTCGTTACTTTTCGATTGTTTTCGATTGGGTATTGTTCCATTGGCATATTGTCATGTATTCATTGTGGTTTCAATCAGATTCGGCGCGCGTAGAGGTCAATTTGAGAGGCAACGGCGTAGCGAGCTAGGATTTTGACTGACTTGAGGTGAGTAATAGATGTAAATAATATTCTGAGGGTTTGAAACCCTGAATTTGCACATTGTAGTGCTATGTTGAGGTGACTTACACGCCGTATAATGGGAGTGGGGTAGAGCACTGTCGGGGATCGTGACTTCGTCCCGCTTAATAAAATTGCTACCTAACTGATTTAAGCTTAGTTTATATCCTTATAAAAATGGATTAATTAACATAATTGGGCTTCGTGCAAACTGCTTGAATCCTTCAGGGATTGTTTTCACTGGTTCCTTGCCATAATTATAGATAATTGAACTCAGCCCTAGTATTTAATATTGTTTTGCAAACTCAGCCACTTTTTCTCAAAACTTGGAACTTAAAGAATATTTCTAATGGAGTTTGGGCTAAATATTTTACATGCTATTGTGCCCGAGAGGCTTATGTGATTCTGGACTGAGTGTAGGATCGGGCTGCGCGCCGCAGTAGTATTATATTGATATTGATTTGAGGCTTGGGCCTAATGGATGCCACGAGATGGCTTGATATTGCGCTTGGGCTACAAGGGGCCCCTCCCGGAGTCTGCACACCCCCAGTGAGCGCCGTCGATGATAAATAAGTGGAGCGGGCTGCACGCCACAGCGGGTACTGGAGAGTATCAGTTTATCTGTTGCATTGCATATTTGATTGTCATTTACTTATTTATCTGTTGTGGTATATACTTAAGCGTTTTCATTGATTTACTGATTTGTATTGCTGGGTTCAAGTTGCTATATTTATAGAATTACTTTGTGCCTATTCAGGATTTCTTATTCTCAGCCTTTATTTATGTTTATTACTCACTGAGTTGGAAGTAGTCACTTTACTCCCTGCACCTTGTGTGCTGATTCAGGTGCACCCACTGAGGCTGAGTGGAACTTTCTCTGTCGAGTATCATATCCGGGAGCATCAAGGTAGCTGCATGACGTTCGCAGTCCATATCTTCCCATCTATCCTATTTATTATATTCTGCATTTCTTTAGAATATTATGTAGTCGGTTGACACTCGTATATTAGAGGCCCAGACTTGTGACACCGGATTCTTCGGGCTGTGTAGTAGTAGTATTTCTACTTGGATTTTCCGCATGTTTTAACTATATTACAGAGTTTTAGTATTATGACTTAGTAATTATTTGTGTTAATTGAATCATGAACTATATAAAAAAGGTTAAGGTTGTTAAATTGGTCGGGCTTACCTAGCAGTGTGTTGGGCGCCATCACGATCAGGGTTGGGGTCATGGCAAGTTGGTATCAGAGCCTAGGTTACTTGGTCTCGCGAGTCATGAGCCTGTTTAGTAGAGTCTCCCGGATCGTTACGGAGACGTCTGTATTTATCCTCGAGAGGCTGCACAACCTTTAGGAAAAAACTCACATTCTTGAAATTCTTGTCGTGCGACTTTATTGAGCTAAGAACTAAACTTCTATTATTCTATTCTCTCACAGATGGTGAGGACGCGAGCTACCGGACGTGACGGACGACCACCAGTGCCACCTACTAAGTCCGCCGGAGTTCGTGGACGTGGTCGTGGTCATGGCAGAGGAAGAGCAGCCGGGCAACACTTGCTGATCCACTAGTTACCCCATTTCAGGATCAGGTTCCAGCTGTGGATATTCTAGCACCACCAGTTCAGGCACCAACTGTGCCCATTGTGATTCCTGGTCTTTAGGAGACATTGGCCCAGATATTGACAGTTTACACGGGCTTGGCTCAGGTGGTTTCAGCCACCACCGCAGCAGCAGCTACTTCACAGGCCAGGGGAGGCAATCAGACCCCCTTGCTCGCACACCTGAGCAGGCAGTGTAGGGATTTCAGTCACCGGAAGTGCCTCCCGTTCAGCCGGTCACACTAGTTCAGGACTACGTGGTTCCATCTATGCCAGACGATGAGTAGCATCGTCTTGAGAGATTTGGTAGGCTCCAGCCTCAAACATTCGGTGGTGCTGAGGGCGAGGATGCCCAGGGTTTTCTTGACTGGTGTCAGCGTATGCTCCATATGGAAGGGATTCTTGAATCGAGTGGTGTGGCATTTACTACCTTTCAGTTCACAGGAGCTTCTTTTACTTGGTGGAAGGATTTTGAGAGGCGTAGGCCTGCTGGTGCAGCACCTCTGACTTGGCAGCAGTTCTCCGCTCTTTTTTTGGAGAAGTATGTACCTTAGTCCCGCAGGGAGGAACTGTGTAGACGGTTTGAGTGGTTTACACAGGGGGATATGAAAGTGACTCGGTACGAGATGAGGTTTTCACAGTTGGTTCGTCATGCTACTTGGATGGTTCCGTCAGACCGTGAGAGGAATAGGAGATTTGTGGATGGACTCAACTACCACCTTCGTATATTGATGACTAGAGAGAGAGTACTGGGTGCTACGTTTAAGGAGGTGGTGGATATAGCTCGTGAGATCGAGTTAGTTCGCCGTAAAAAACGAGAGGAGAGGGAGGACAAGCGGCCTCGTGGATCGGTCAGTTACAGTGGCGCTCCTTCAAGGGGCCAGTTCCAGTAGGGTAGAGGTCGTTCCTTCAGGCCTGCTCAGTCGGCCGGTCCAGAATATTATGGGGGATCTTCAGGCCGTGGTCATCATGGATCCCAGCAGGGTCAGTCTTTACTCAGCGCTCTCCCAGCTCAGAGTTCATCTCATACCCCATAAATTCAGGGTTCTTCTGCACCGAGTGCATCTACTAGTCACTCTGGTGTGAGGGGTTCCCTTCAGTTCCCATCTCCAGCAACGGGCAGCTGTTATGAGTGCGGAGTGTTTGGTCACTTGAGGAGGCAGTGCCCTCGACTTTGTGGAAGACAGCATCAGCAGAGGGTTCAGACCTCGACTCCTTCTCCAGTTACTTCACCACCTGCCCAGTCAGCTAGGGGTGGAGGTCAGGCAGCCAAGGGTCATCCCAGAGGTGGAGATCGATTAGGCGGTGGCTAGGCTCGTTTCTATGCTATGCCGGGCAGGGCAGATGCTATTGCCTCAAACACTGTCATTATAAGTATTGTTTTAGTCTGCCATAGATATGCCTCAGTATTATTTGATCCCAGTTCTACCCATTCATATGTGTCTTCATATTTTGCTCATCATTTGGGTATGTCCCGAGGGTGTTTTGCTTTACTTGTTCACGTATCTACCCCGGTGGGCGATACTATAATTGTAGACCATGTATACCGATCATGTTTGGTGACTATTGGGGGTCTGGAGACCCGAGTCGATCTATTTCTATTGAGTATGGTGGATTTTGACATCATTCTGGGCATGGACTAGTTATCTCCATGTCATGCTATTCTAGATTGTCATCCTAAGATAGTCACTTTGGCTATGCCGGGTGTTCCGCAGATCGAAAGGCGTGGTATGACTGAATATGTCCCGAGTAGAGTTATTTCATTCTTAAAGGCCCAGTGTATGGTTGGGAAGGGTTTCTTTCTTATTTGGCGTTTGTGAGGGATGTTGGAGCCGAGACTCCTAGCATTGATTCTATTCCAGTTGAGAGGGATTTTCTCGATGTATTTCCTGCAGACCTGCCGGGCATGCCATTGGACAGGGATATTGATTTTGGTATTGATCTAGTGCCAGGCACTCAGCCCATTTCTATTTTGCCATATCGTATGGCACCGGCGAAGTTGAAGAAATTGAAGGAGCAGCTTCAGAAGCTCCTGGATAAGGGATTCATTCAGCCTAGTGTGTCACCTTGGGGTGCTCTAATTCTATTTTTGAAGAAGAAGGATGACATAATGGGAATGTGCATCGACTATAGGCAATTGAACAAAGTAACAGCGAAGAACAAGTATCCCTCGCCTCGCATTGACAATTTGTTTGAACAGTTGTAGGGAGCGAGGGTGTTTTCCAAGATTGATCTCCGTTCGGGTTATCACCAGTTGAAGATCAGGGATTCAGATATTCATAAGACTGCTTTTAGGACTAGATATGGTCACAATGATTTCTTGTCATGTCTTTCGGGCTGACCAATGCCCCATCAGCGTTCATGCATCTGATGAATAGTGTATTTCGGCCTTATCTGGATTCATTTGTCATAGTGTTCATTGATGATATTTTGGTGTACTCGCACAGTCAGGAGGACAACATTTACGAGTTGTATTGCAGAGATTGAGGGAGGAAAGGCTTTACACAAAGTTCTCCAAGTGTGAGTTCTGGCTCAGTCCAGTGGCTTTCTTGGAACATGTGGTGTACAGCGAGGGTATTCAGGTTGACCCGAAGAAGATAGAGGCAGTGTAGAGTTAGCCTAGACCTTCTTCAGCCATATATATTCGTAGTTTTCTTGGTTTGGCAGGTTATTATCGCCGGTTTGTTCAGGATTTTTCATCTATCGCATCGCCCTTGACTAAGTTGACTCAGAAGGGTGCTTCATTTGTATGGTCGGACGAGTGCGAGGAGAGCTTTCAGAAGCTCAAGACAACTTTGACCACAGCTCCAGTGTTGGTTTTGCCATCAGCTTCAGGTTCCTATATTGTATACTGTGATGCTTCGAGAGTTGCGATTGGCTGTGTATTAATGTAGGAGGGTAGAGTTATTGCTTATACTTCTCGTCAGTTGAAGCCCCACGAGAAGAACTACCCTGTCCATGATTTAGAGTTGGCTACTATAGTTTATGCATTGAAGATTTGGAGGCATTATTTGTATGGTGTATCTTGCGAGATATTCACCAATTATCGCAGTCTTCAGCATTTGTTCAAGTAAAAGGACCTTAATTTGAGGCAGCGGAGGTGGCTAGACTTACTGAAGGATTATGACATCACTATTCTATATCACCCGGGGAAGGCAAATGCAGTGGCTGATGCTTTGAGCTGAAAGCCGGTGAGTATGGGGAGCTTGGCGTACAATCTAGTTGAGGAAAGGCCATTTGTAGTTAATATTCAGGCCTTGGCTAATCGATTGGTGATATTGGACATTTCTGAGCCCAGTCGGGTGTTGGCTTACGTGGTTTCTCGGTCTTTTTTATATGACCACACTAGGGGGCGCCAGTATGATGATTCGCATTTTCTTGTCCTTAAGGACAAAGTTCAGCATAATGATGCTCGAGACATGAACATTGGGGATGATGGTGTGTTGAGGATGCATGGCCGGATTTGCGTGACCAATATGGATGGGCTTCGGGAGATAATATTGGAGGAGGCCCATAGCTCGCGATATTCCATTCATCCAGGTGCCGCAAAGATGTATCAGGATCTTAGACAACACTATTGGTGGCAGAAGATGAAGAAAGATGTTGTAGAGTTTGTAGCTCGGTGTCTGAAATTGTCAACAGGTGAAATATGAGCATCAGAGACCGGGTAGCTTGCATCAGTAGATGGTTATTCTTGAGTGGAAGTGGGAGAGGATCACTATGGATTTTGTTACCGGACTCCCACGAACTTTGAAGAAATTTGATGCTATTTGTGTGATTGTAGACAGGCTAACCAAGTCCGCACACTTCATTCCGATTTGTACTACTTATTCTTCATAGCGGCTAGCAGAGTTATATATTCAAGAGATTGTTCGGTTGCATGGTGTCCCAGTTTCGATCATATCAAATCGGGGCACTCAGTTTACTTCCCAGTTTTGGAAGTCGGTTCAGCGAGAATTGGGCACTCAGGTGCAGTTGAGTACAACTTTTCACCCTCAGACGGACGGGCAGTCCGAGCAAACCATTCAGATATTGAGGATATGTTACATGCCTGTGTTATTAATTTCGAAGGGTCATGGGATTAGTTTCTACCTCTTGCAGAGTTTGCCTACAATAGCAGCTATCAGTCCAGCATCCAGATGGCACCGTATGAGGCTTTGTATGGGAGACGGTGTAGATCTCCAGTTGGTTGGTTCGATCCCTGTGAGGCTAGATTGTTGGGGACAGATTTGGTTTAGGATGCATTGAATAAAATGAAAGTGATTCAGGAGAGACTCCATACAACGCAGTCGAGGCAAAAGAGTTATGCGAACAGGAAGGTCTGAGATGTGTCCTATATGATTGGTGAGAAGGTCTTGCTGAAGGTTTCACCCACAAAGGGTGTTATGAGATTCGAAAAGAAAGGGAAATTGAGTCCGCGGTTCATTGGGCCATTTAAGGTACTTAGGAGGATTGGGGAGGTGGCTTATGAGCTTGCCTTGCCACCCAACTTATCGGGCGTGCATCCAATTTTTCATGTTTCTATACTCCGAAAGTACATTGGGGACCCGTCCCATGTTCTGGATTTCAGTATAGTTCAGCTGGAGGGTGACTTGACTTATGATGTAAAGCCAGCAACTATATTGGATCATCAGGTTCGGAAGTTGAGGTCAAAGGATGTTGCTTCGGTGAAAGTGCAGTGGAGAGGTCGGCTCGTGGAGGAGGCTACCTGGGAGACCAAACGGGAGATGTGGAGCAGATATCCACACCTATTTGAGGCTTCACGTATGTTTCTTGACTCGCTCGAGGACGAGCGTCTGTTTAAGTTGGGGAGGATGTGACGACTCGGCCCATCTTCACGTGCGTTACCACCCCGTTTCCCTCATTTTCTGCTCTTTTATGCTTCATTGTCAGTGTTGGGTGTGATCGAGTTGATTTTGATTGATTTTAGAAGGAAATGAGACACTTAGTCTCTTTAAAAAAGACTTAGTTTGGAACTTAGTTTGGAAAAGTCAACTGGATATTGACTTATGTGTTAGAGGGATCGAATATGATTTCTGGTGATTCGGTTAGCTTCGGGAGATAATTTGTGACTTAGGAGTGTGATCGGAAGTGAGTTTGGAGGTCCGGTGTAGAATTAGGCTTGAATTGGCAAAGTTAGTATTTTGGCGAATTCCGGTTGATCGGTGAGATTTTGATCCGAGGGTCGGAGTGAAATTCCTAGAGTTGTTGTAGCTTCGTTAGGTGATTTGGGATATGTGTGCAAAATTTCAGGTCATTCGGACGTGGTTTGGTTAGGTTTTTGATCGAATGCGTATTTTGGAAGTTTTAGAAGAACTTAGGCTTGAATTCGATGTAATTTGATGGTTTTGGTGTTGTTTGAGGTGTTTTGATGATTGGAACACGTTTGAATGAGGTTTTAGGATATGTTGGTGTTTGTGGTTGAGGTCTTGGGGGCCTCGGGTGTGTTTCGGATGCCCAACGGGTAATTTTTGGAACTTGTTGAACTGATGGTTGCTGGTATCTGGTTCCTTCTTCGCGAACGCAAGGGGAGTCTCGCGAACGCGAATAGGAAAAATGGGAGGCTATGATTTTGACCTTCGCGAATGCGAAGGGGTAGTCGCGAACGCGAAGGAGTGGGTCAAGGTGCTACGCAAACGAGGGGGAGTAGTCGCGAACGCGTAGAAGGAAAATTGGGCCTAGGGTTAGTTGATCTACGCGAACACGAGGCTTGCTACGTGAACACAAAGGGCTTGGAAATTGGCCTTCGTGAACGCGATCCCTGGAACGAGAATGCAAAGGGTCTAGGATATTGGCCTTCGTGAATGCGAAGTACGGTACGCGAACGCGAAAAAGAACGGGCCTGGGCAGAATGTTAAGTTCTGAAAATGGGACTTCGTTCCCATTTTCCATTTTTAGCGATTTGGAGCTCGGATAAGGCGATCTTTTGACAGATTTTTTGGAGAGAACAACGGGGTAAGTGTTCTTAACTCAATTTTAGTTGTATAACTTGAATTTATTACTAGTTTTGGCGTTTAATCCCTGAATTTTAGTAGAAAAGGTTAGAAAACCCTCTTGGATAGAATCACGGATTTGAGGGTCGAAATGTGATGGGAATTGGATAACTTTAGTATGGTTGGATTCATGGGAGAATAAGGAACCCGTTGATGTAAAAATTTCTGAATTTCGAGATGTGGGGCGGGGCTCGGGTTTTGCTAATTTCGAGATTTTTGCTACTTTTCGATTGTTTTCGATTGGGTATTGTTCCATTGGCATATTGTCACGTATTCGTTGTGGTTTTGATCAGATTCGGCGCGCGTAGAGGTTGACTTGAGAGGAAAAGGCATAGCGAGCTGGGATTTTTATCGGCTTGAGGTGAGTAATAGATGTAAATGATATTCTGAGGGTTTGAAACCCCGAATTCGCACATTGTAGTGCTAGTGGTGTAGAGCACCATCGGGGATCGTGACTTGGTCCGTCCCGCTTAATAAAATTACTCCCTAATTGAATGAAGCTTAGTTGATATCCTTATAAAAATGGATTAATTATCATAATTAGGCTTCGTGCCAATTGCTTGAATCCTTCAGGGATTATTTTTACTCGTTCCTTACCATAATTACAGATAGTTGAACTCAGCCCTAGTATTTAATGCTGTTTTGCAAACTCAGCCACTTTTTCTCAAAACTTGGAACGTAAAGAATATTTCTAATGAAGTTTGGGCTGAATATTTTACATGCTATTGTGCCCGAGGGGCTTATGTGATTCTGGACTGAGTGTAGGATCGGGCTGCGTGCCGTAGCAGTATTATATTGATATTGATTTGAGGCTTTGGGCCTAATGGATTCCATGAGATGACTTGATATTGCACTTGGGCCGTAAGGGGCCCCTCCCGGAGTCTGCACACCCCCAGTGAGCGCCGTCAACGATAAATAAGTGGAGCGGGTTGCACGCCACACCGGGTATTGGAGAGTACCGATTTATCTGTTGCATTGCATATTTGATTGTTATTTACTTATTTATCTGTTGTGGTATATCCTTAAGCGCTTTCATTGATTTACTGATTTGTACTGCTGGGTTCAAGTTGCTATATTTATAGAATTACTTTGTGCCTATTCAGAATTTCTTATTCTCAATCTTTATTTATGTTTATTACTAACTGAGTTGGAAGTACTCACTTTATTCCCTGCACCTTGTGTGCAGATTCAGGTGCACCCACTGAGGCTGAGTGAAACTTTCTCTGTCGAGCATCATATCCGGGAGCATCAAGGTAGCTGCATGACGTTCGCAGTCCTGATCTTCCCATCTATCCTATTTATTATATTCCGCATTTCTTCAGAATATTATGTAGTAGGTTGAAACTCGTATATTAGAGGCTCAGACTTGTGATACTGGATTCTTCGGGCTGTGTAGTAGTAGTATTTTTACTTGGATTTTTCGCATGTTTTAACTATATTTTTGAGTTTCAGTATTATGACATAGTAATTATTTGTGTTAATTGAATTATGAACTGTATAAAAAGGGTTAAGGTTGTTAAATTGGTCGGGCTTACTTAGCAGTGTGTTAGGCGCCATCACGATCAGGGCTGGGGTCGTGACATTTGGAAAGGTCCATACTCAGGAGGCAACGAGTTCAGAATGAACTGAACCAAGAAGGAGTCATCCACTTTCATCCCCAAGGTCTGAAGTCTTGCTGCAATGTTAGTCATCTCGATGATATAATTTTGCATACTACGCGACCCATCAAACTTCATGGTCGTGAGTTCAGCCATTATTGTTCCATTGAGAGACTTATCTGCAGAACGAAAATGTTCTTCCACAAGCTTCAGGTATTCCCTGACACTTTCTGTTTGTGGAATAGTACTCTTAATGTTGTTGGCAATATTCATTTGCATAAACATAAGGCTTAGCATGTTAGAGCGTTCCCATACTTTATGGAAAGACTTCTCATCCGTGCTACTCAAATCAGTAATGGCAGCGGGCTTATCATTCAGCAGAGCCAAGTCCAGATCCATCACACCTAAGTGGAACTGGACTTGTTCACGCCATTCAGAGAAGTTCAATTCGTTGAACACAGTAACAGACGAAGCAAGCGAATGAAAAGGAATAGCTACAAAATAGATAATACATGCTCACAAATTAATATGGATTCAACAAAACAGTTAAAGCATATCGCAATACTCCTTTGGGTAAATACTACGACACACTATCATATTTTAAGTGTCATTTAGTCTTTAATAGATAATTAAATATTCTTAACCAAATATATATTCCATCTTTGGACAGACAATATTTATTTGACAGAGAATACCAATTTACCTCATCATATTCACTATTCATAGAATAATTGATTTACCTTTGAGTAAATCCTTAAGTTCCAGCAATAGTGAAAATTAATTTATCCACTAATTTTTTAAATATATGTATTTTATTAATTTCATGGATAAACTATAATTTTATGTATGCATATTTTCATAAACAAACTGGTTTGGCCACTGTGGTGACTAACAAACTATATAACATAAGTGCACACACAAAATAGAGATCATAAGATTTTATGCGTGTGAATATTTTAAACAATCTAGTTTGATCACTTTGGTGACTAACAAACTATATAACATTAATCACATATATAAAATAAATAATAAATAGTTTCGCCAACCTAATAGCCCAAAACAGATTACTATATGTCCAAGAAATAAATAACTAGTTTCAAATCAACTTATGACATTAAGGCATCATTAATGTTACTCCCCTATCATCAAATTCTTGCACATCATTATAACCGTTATCTTCAGATATCACAACTTATATAATGGAAAAATCTATTTAAGTATAGAGAAATAATTTTGTCATATTCTTATAGGGAGATCGTCACTTAAAAAAGTTAAATCAATAAACTATAACAAATAACCATGGTTTGGCTTTTACTGAAGTGGAACGGAGTAGACAAGATAATCAACTTTTGTGATGCATCCTTAAAAGATGCATACTTGCGGCCAATGGTGAGAAGGCTATTGACAATTACAGTTTAAAACTTTAAAGAAAACTTTCAATTGTTTGCTTTATCAGTTACTTATTATCCATCAGTGCCACAAAGACAGATCTAATAAGCATGATAAATTCTTAAACCTGAATCCCGCAATTGATGAACAAAAAGTAATGTAACTTCATGATAGTAGCAAATTCATAAATACGTATTATTTTTTTTAATGAAGATTATCAGTTCAAACTATCCAGGATCTGATACCACATGTAAGCATAAACTTTAATTTATACCAGGATTTTGAACATGATAATCTTACATATAATCGTCATAGAAAACATACCTGAAGTGGAATCCATTATCGTGAAGCAGAAGCGTTAATTGAAATTAGTTTCTCACCCCTTGACCTAGCTTTCGTTACCGCCGCCTTTAGTGATGGAAGAAAGAAAGAATACAGTAACCCTAATGGGCGGCGAGAGAACCAATTTATAGAGGTTCTTATTTAATTCGGTACATCCGTCAAGCAACCGATCGGACGGATGAGATTTGCTCATTAATTAAATATTAATTATGGTTCTAATCTTATTGGGCCACATATAACATAGGAAATAACTTACAAATAATCTAATCGGCTATGCGATCATTCGCCCTCGTGAGACTTTTCCTGCAGCCACTCCATGAGCTTCATCATGAGGCTGCCATCATAAGGCCATGAGAGCGCACATGGATGATTATATATCCAAGGCTATGGAGGCAATACTACTGTAGATTTTTTCCTTACTTGTACTCTTCCTTTTTAATTTTTCTTTTTATTATTAATAAAATAGCTACTAGGCAACTTGCCTAGTGTTGACATGTGATTTTTGACCCTCCCTAAAATTTTACCCATTTTTAGCATGTAAATATTTAATTTAGGACTAATATAACTATTTCAACTATTTTTGACTTCTTTACTTTATTTTCATCATAAAAATAAAAACAATACAAAAATAGTTGCATATTACTCTA